>CAUYQV010068746.1:0-24607 GCA_963574575.1 Galagoides demidoff | reverse complement strand
GCCTGGAAGAATGGGGAAGAAGAGACAGAGTCAAGAGGAAGGCTTTTCCTCACAGCCACACTTAATGCTGCTGAGTTGCAGAAGCAAACAGACTCTTCAGGACTTAGGAACTGGTTAGTTATGGTGGGGAGGGGGTGATGGCACAAGTGGACAGAGGATTCAGAACTGGGAGTCACGAGGAGCAGGCAGCACCTAATGGTTTGGACTTACTGAATTTGAGGTTCTAGCAGAACATTTTTGATTTGTATTTATTGATCAAGTGAAAGCTTATTGGGCATCTACTAAGCGCCAAGCCCTGGCCATTATGTATAATGAAGTGCAAGACAGGCAAGGTCCAGTTCTCACCATCCAGCAGGACAAGGACAGTAAGTAAGAAGACAGGTCCCAGCAGTTAGCACACACTGGATACCGACCATCTGCCAGGTACTAGTCTAAGTAACTTTGTGGGGAAATTAATGTAATGGACACAACAACCCTATAAAACACATGTTAATATTATCACTATTTTACAGATTAAAACACTGAGAGTAAGTGTTTTTCTATCTAGAGACACACAGCCAGTGTAGGTCTAGAACACATTCATTTCACTTTACCATATAGCTGTTAATTAAAGAGAATGATATTAATAATGATGAAAGAAATAAATAGAAACCTGGGTCAGAGAATAACAAGAACAATTAGCTTTATATTCCAGGACCAGAGAAGGCCTTTCTGAAGAGCTAACATTTGTGCCAAGACTTGAAGGAAGAGAAAGAAACAGACTCGTAAAGAGTAATGGGAAAAGCATACCAGGCAGAAGGAACAGCATGTGTGAATTCTCAGAGGAGCAAAGCCATTTAGTGACAGAGGGCCTCTAGAGTGAACAAGGGGAGTGTGACATGGCAACTATAATGCACAGGATTAATTATGATTCCATTCTGTCAGTCACTCCAAGAAGTAGGCATCCATATCCTCCATTTTGCAGATGAAGACACTGAAGTTCAGAAATGTCCCTCAGTTGTGTCACAAGTGGGTGGTGGCATTCTGTCTAATAAGCAGTTAAGGATACAGATTGAAGAGTCCAGAGAGAAGACAAATCCAGGGATGTTGAGGAAAGAACATGTGGGTGGTTCTGGGGCTGAGGAGAGGGGAGCAGTGGGTGCAGGGGCCTGAGGGGCCTGACAACTGGGAGCTGGAGCCTGCTTGAGTTGGCAGTGAGCCCATCAGCAGGCTTTTTTTCTCCCTAGCTGCACCAAAAAGCCGAGAGAAGGTTAGAGAAGGCTCCTCTCTTCCTTGAATGACCCCTTGCCTCTCTGTGCCTGCTAGGACATCATCCTCACAGTGAAGGAGAAGCTGTCGATCCGAAGTATCGAGTACTTTGCACTGGCCCTGGAAGAGCAATACAGCATCTCCCAGCTGCACCTGCTGCATGAGGAGGAACTCATCCAGCAGGTGAGGAGGACCACCCACCTAGTCCTAGGAGGCCCAGGCCATGCTGGCTGCGTGCCTCAGCCAGAATGTATGGGGACAGGGCTCAGCATGCCTGCAGGTTTGATGCACTTCTCATGCCACGGAAGGATTCGCTCACTCAGCCTGGGGATAACAGGATGAGAATCAGGACCAATTTTCATCAGGGCACAGAGTTAAGATCCACATTTAGCAGATGTGAAGACAGAGATTTAGAGAAGCAAGGTGATGTTCTCAAGACAACATTCTCAAGGTAATATAGCTAGTAGGGCCCCAATCTTTCACTTTCTATGATGATCTTCCCTCAGACCAGTGGTTCTCAACCTTCCTAATGCCGTGAGCCTTTAATACAGTTCTTGTGGTTTGCGACCCACAGACTGAGAACCGCTGCCTTAGACCTACTGCCTTTGAGATGTTAGAGAGGCATTTGTTGCTGCGTCTAAGCCCTTTTTGTGGATTTGATTCACCTGAGATGATCCCTGATGGCAAGACAGGAGTAAACAGAGATGATCCACTAGTACTACCCAATCTTTCAGTTATTCAGTAATTTTTGTACCAGCGTTTTAAAGCCAAACACAGGTTAATTCAACAAATACTTGTTGAGTGTGTACTATGATTCAATGAATAGGGTTCAATAATTGGAAAATGGAAAGAGGCTGTTAAAGCAGGGAAATCACATGAGTTAGGCATGATCTCATAGAAGACCCTTAAGCTTTCCTCATTGCAGATGAGTTCTTACCCCAGTCACTCGCCTATTAGAGGTTTGCTGCTTGCAGACTTTTTAATTACTTATGTTCCATTTGCATCGGCAAAGAAAATCAAATTAAATCCCTATAACAGTTTAAGTGAAAAAATTAAGAAGCAGAATGATGTATATTATATTATTTGTGGAAGGAAAAGAATATAAATGTGTCAATGCAAGTATATGTGTATATAGGCTGTCTCTGGGAGGGGCGCACAGCAACTGGAAACAGGGGTTTCCTTTGGAAAGGGGAACTGAGAGATGGGTGAGTGGGAAATGTCACCCTTGTAAGTCTTTGACATTGTAGACCTACAGGAAACAGGAAAGAAAGTCAAATTAGGAATAAAGGCCTATAGCTATCTTGGAAACACTAAAATTGAAATCTCTGCGGACTCGCTTTCATTGTCTTTATTTTTTAAAGTAGTATTGTGGCATAACTACACAGAGAAAGGCCGTTAGAAGACTAATAGTTTCTCCCTTACCCATCACAGGTGGTAGAAAGGGAAGAGTCACATGACTACCGTTGCCTCTTCAGGGTGTGTTTTGTTCCCAAGGACCCCCTGGACCTCCTGAAAGAAGATCCTGTGGCCTTTGAATATCTCTATCTGCAGGTGACTATGTCTGTGCTTCCTGAAATAACAGGGGTTGTTCCCAGTGATAGCATGTTAGGTTATTTTGAACATGAGCTCAAGGCAATTAAGCAATTCCCTGGTAGAGATTATCTTTCTCTGAAGGAGAATGGGCATGATTATCCCTCTAAAGTCCCTTTTCTGTCACTGAGTTGCTATGTTAGGAGATTTACAATATAATAATGAAACTTAGGCTTAGTCTTCAATGTAGATGATATATTTTCTAATATTATTTTAGGATTTTTTAGAATTACAGTTTGTATTGCTATGTAAAAGAGGCTTTAGTGCTTCAAAGCCTCATTTTAGAGATGATGAAACGAAGTCTTGGAAGGTTCATATGATTTGACTGGGTCACCCACTTAGTCCGGAACCACCTACTTAATCATTCCTTGACCCCCTAACCTGGTGCCCCTCTTAGTTGAGAGTTATTATGTTGTTTTTATTCTGATGAAAAAGAATCACTTGGGAAGCATGGCCATTTTTATAGATGAGATAACTCAGACTAGGTAGATTGACTTATCCAAAGTCTTAGAGAAATGGTTGCAGAAAAAATAACAATAATGCCATCAATACATTGTATTGTATAATGTGTGCCTTATACTTGCTTTCATAAATATATATATATATCACGTGTTTTAAACCTCATAGAAACTATGTAAGGTAGATTTAACTATCTTCATTTAACAGTGGGAAACACCAGTGCTCACAGAGTCTTAGTAACTTAACCAAGGTCACATGACCAAGGACTGTTAGAGCCAACTCTCACAGCTGAGCTCCTGGTCCTGCTGCCTTTCCTGAGAGATCTAGGGGACATAATATGTCTGTTCTTATTTCCCAAATGTTCTATCCAATCTCTTCTAGAGCTGCAGCGATGTGCTCCAGGAGCGCTTTGCTATAGAGATGAAATGCAGTTCTGCACTCCGACTCGCAGCCTTGCACATCCAGGAGCGGATCTACGCATGTGCCCAGCCACAGAAGATCTCTTTGAAGTATATAGAGTGAGTGGCAGGGGACAATGGCCACATTGTATTTATAATGTGTTGGCCCCTGGCCAGAATGGCCAGATGCCACAGAAAGCTGATATTCGCCCACCTACCCATCTATCTGTCTGTTGTCTTTCCATCCCAGTCTGTCTCCCCCAGACGTCAGAACCTGGCTGCTCCTCTGGGACAAAAGCCAAGTCCAGATGGAATAACATAGGTTCCCCTTGTAAATTCTCAGTTCCTAGAAGGATATCTTGGGAAATCAGTTGACAACTTCAGTGTTGAGCTTTTCTAAGAGCAGGAATACCTTAGAAATTAACTTTTCCTAGGAGCATGAACAAATTCCTATTCCATTATACCTCCACTAGGGTAGTTTCAAGTCCTAGGGTTCCAATACCTCCTGTTTCTTAGCTTAGAGTCATTCTGAGTGGCATCACCCAGGTTTACTAAGCCTCTCCTCACATCTCAGCTTTCTCCTGTCTGGGCATCAAAATCAGATGGGGAATCATAATTTAAAAATGCAACAGATTCTGGTCTCTTGCCCTAATGTACTGAGTCAAATCTCTAGGGAACAAGACCTGAAAATTTGTATTTTTAACAAGTCGGCGTGGGGATTTTGGGGGGCCAGGCTGGCATCATTCTGGAGCGTGACCTCAGGTAATCACTGATGCTCTATGTTGCTCCATGAGAGTGTAACACGTGTGTACTAGCATGATTTGTCACACATGTTATAGTGAAAGAGATTGAGAACTTCTGATTAATGAAATACCACACCACACTGAGAGTAATGAGCTCCCAGAATGATCAGTGGGGCTTAATTCCTGAATGGCTGTGGTGATTTTTCTGGAGTGTATATGTGTATGTGTATATCTATGAAAATATATGTGTGTGCGTGTGTGTGTGTGTATTTCTTACACTGGAGAAAGAGGCTCAAAATTGCTGTATTACGGGAACACCAAGTGGTGAATCAAATGTAATTATGCTCTTCATTAGAGCCAAGTGCACTGTAAAAATGGGCCTTCTTGTCTCCTATGTTTCATGGCAGGAAAGACTGGGGAATAGAAAACTTTATCTCTCCAACGTTACTCCGAAACATGAAAGGCAAAGACATCAAGAAAGCCATTAGTTTCCACATGAAGAGGAACCAAAACTTGCTGGAACCCCGGCAGAAGGTAATGTAGCAGTGGCTTCTGCTGACCCATCAAGCTGTCTGTTGTGAGACCTCAGGGAAAACATTTTCAACTTTGAATGGATTTTAGGAAAGTGAATAACTCTGACTTCAACATTTTTTTTTTAATTTAAGCAACTTATTTCTGCTGCTCAGCTGCGTTTGAATTATCTGCAGATCCTTGGGGAACTCAAGACGTATGGTGGGAAAATCTTTAATGCTACTTTAATGGTATGTATTAGAGAACTGTGGAAACCTACTATTATAAGAGAACTTAGAGGTCATCTGAAAAATCAATGTATCTTTTAGCCTAAAATTCCTGAGAACTCTATCATGTACTAGAACTTGTTCAAGAATCTAATAAGGGCCAGGGGCAGTGGCTCATGCCTAAAATCCTGGCACTCTGGGAGGCTAAGATGGATGGATTGCCTGAGCTCATAAGTTCGAGACCAACCTGAGCCCCAGCGAGACCTCTTCTGTAAAAATAGCCAGGCATTGTGGCAGGTACCTGTAGTCCCAGCTACGCAGGAGGCTGAAACAAGAGAATCGCTTGAGTCTACAAGGGTTTGAGGTTGCTATGAGCTATGACGCCACAGCACCTACCAAGGGCAAAAAAGTGAGACTCTGTCTCAAAATTAAAAAAAAAAAAAAAGAAAGAAAGAAAAGTAAAAGAAGCTAATAAGTACACCATTGGCAAGTATTTTTCATGCTTGTTTGGTACAAGATGCTTTACATGCTTTGTTTGTGATAGATGGTAGGAAAGGTAGAGTTGAATCAAAGGACAAAACAAACTACCTACTAAGACACAGCAAAAGCCATGAGAAATGTACAGGGCTATTGCTGCAGAGTCTGAAGACAGAGGGAGCACTGCTAGCTTCAGGATGTGCACAGGGAGGAGAAGGGATTAAGAGAGGGCAAGAAGGTTGGATTGGACCAGGCTTCAATGTGGAGGAAAGGCATTCTGGTGAAACAGAAAACTTAGAAATCATGAAAGAGAGGAATGTTACACTGCTGGGTTGGGGCCCCAATTGTTCAGAAGACTGTAAGAACTGAGGGGTGGGCCTGAGAATGGAAAAGAGAAGCAGAAGAACCCTGTGCTCTGTTCCCATTTTTCTTCCTCTTTTCTTGGAGCCTGGGGCTAGAGCCTGTGCTTTTTAGTAATCCATGTCTGGGAGGGGACTCTTCCCCATCAGTGTCAGCCCAAGAACTCTCCAGCACAAACCCCATTACCAATTAGAGGGCTTAAAAAGAAATACATATTAACAAAAGTTGTTTAAGAGGATTTGGTGTGCTTCTCAGTCATTTACAGTGATGGGTCAATTTAATCAGACTGTTGACCTAACAATGTAGATAGAGAACCAATGTTTTGAGAGAAAGGAAGAGAATCAGATAGAGGAAGGGAAAAAAATAGTTGGAGTCTTTGTATAAGTAGAAGAGCCAAAAGGTGAAGAAGAAACCCAGAAAGGAAGCTTTCCACTTTTTCCAAAGCTAATCCTGTCTTATCCCAGCAGTCTAGTTCCTCTCCCCAGTCTCCCTCTACTTAGAGAAGAACTGATGATGGGAAGAGCAACCAACCACATTGACCTGGCTCAGGGTGCTTGCAGGGCACTGGGGTTTACAAATTGCGATAAATGCATTGTCAAGGGACTTGAGATAGAACAATAGACTTGAATCCTAATAATGACAATAAGAAGTCCTAAGTGCTCAGTGCTATCAGAGAAGTACAGAGGAAATGGTGTGAGCACAGCCAAGAGGAGAGTGACTAATCTTTTTCAAGGAGACTGAGATTAGGCAGACACTTTCTATAGGCAGTAGGTTTTGATGAAAGCTTTTAAAGAAAGGTCAGGATTCAAACAGGTAATAATGGCAGGGAAGGAATTTCAAAAGGAAGACATGGCATGAATATAAGTATGAAAATACAGATTATATTTATGGAACAAGTGATAGTCCTGTGGCTGCGTGCTGTCTTGGAAAGGGTTTTACAGGAAATAAATTTATACTTGATTTAGTTGTAGTTGGGGCCCAAGTTAGGCAATAGTCCAGGGGCATGGTGGTGAGGACCTAACATAGGGAGGAAAGAGTTTACAGAGAGGTATTATTTCTTACATGTGCAGCATATTTTCACTTGCTTATGAATAGAAACTAATTCCCCTTCTACCGTTCTGCAGTTACAGGATAGAGAATCCTACATTGCCCTTCTAGTTGGAGCCAAGTATGGGATTAGCCAGATTATCAATAGTAAACTCAACATCATATCCACATTGGCAGAGTTTGCAAACATCAGCCGTGTAGAACTAACAGAAGAGTCTGAGAAAGTGAGCATGGTCAAAGTTTATCTTCAGGATATCAAGGTAACACAATGGGGAAAGATTCTGAATCCCGCTTCTGGAATCAGGGGCTAAATTACTCTAAGGTAGTTTATATGAGTTTTGAATAATAAGTCTAATGTCCAACATCTGCTTAAGAGGATGAATTGTCCATCCTGTCCCATCAAAGGGAAAGTGGCTAACAGTGGGTTTTCCTGGGAAGGCTATGAAAGGTTTTTTATATGAACTAAGATGGACCATGTTCTCTCCTGATAGAAAAGTTCCTACTGGGTTCAGAAACTTAGAAAGAGTACAGAAGAGAGGTTTTACTACATGTGCATGAGACCAGATGGCTGCCCAAGAGTTTTGAGTGGCAAAAATTAAAATGGGCAAATAGGACAGGGTATATACTGGGCCTCTCTGAAAGGTCTTACATTTATCCTGCCCTCCTTTGATTTAATCCCAGCATGCTCAAGAACGTTACTTCATTCTTATCACCTTCTTCCTTCTCCACTTGTTCTTGCTCCTTTTCCTTTTCTTGGTCAAGTCTTGAAGGGTCCCTATCACATGCATGAGTGGGATAGGGTGGGTGGTTTGGATGGGAGTCTGGGCTAGAGGATGGAGAGGCAGGGGAAATCATATAGGTTGGATGAGAGGAACCTTCCTGGCATATGTGAATATGCATATGTAGGAGTGTGTGTGCACGTGTGAGTACAGGTCTGATTATTTCTGTATTTGTGCATATGTATATGTTCAATTAAGCCTTTCAGGTGAGAATATGGGGCACCATGAAACCTACTGGTTGATTATGGCTGGATTTACTTGGAATCTCTCATTGGCCTGACATAGTAGTGTTGTCCGTCTTCAGACTGCCCTCTGGCCCTTGATAAACATGAAATTTCTCTTTGCTTTCCAAGGTTCTGACTTTGCTGCTGGAATCTAACAGTGCAAAAGACCTAGCCTGCCTAATTGCTGGATACTACAGGCTGTTTGTCGACCCAGTTACCTCCATTTTCCTCTGGTCTGGAAACAAACCAGTGCACCGCGTCTCTGCTGAAGAAGGTGAGGCACTGAGTCTTGCCCCAGTAAGAACAGGCCCATCTCACTGGCCTTGTAGGTAAGGACAGGCTAAAAGTGGTAAATTGAACAAAGCTGAGATTTCAACTTAAAGAGATGAGAACTATTTCTTCATTTATTCCTAGTAAACTATTGATCTTTCCTGAATACTAAATAGAGAAGGTTTCTTTGTACCTGAAATAATCCTAAAGCCAAGGAATGCTGTTGAAAATCTCTGATTTGGCCAGGCACAGTGGCTCACATCTGTAATCCTAGCACTCTGGGAAGCCAAGTAGTATGAATTTCAAGACCAGTCTGAGCAAGGGTGAGACCTCTGATGCTACTAAAAATAGGAAAAACTATCCTGGTATGGTGGCTGGTTCCTGTAGTCCCAGCTACTTGGGAGGCTGAGGCAAGAGGATAGCCTGAGCCAAGGAGTTAAGGTTGCTGTGAACTATGGTGATACCAGGGCACTCTACCCAGAGTGACAGAGTGAAACTCTGTCTCAACAAAAAGAGAATCTCTGATTCCCTGTAGTATTTCCTAAAATCATCTCTAAGATCTACTGTATTTTATCATTGTTTCTCATCAAAAAGAAATGCCACTTGTTCAGGAAGTAGATGACTGGAATTAGAATAGAAATTCTCAGCATCACATATTTGGAAAAAGAGGGTTCCGCAGACTAAAGGGAATAAAGAAGTGGAGGGCAAGCAGAGGAAAAAAAAAAACAAACAAACAACAACAACAACAAAAAAGAAGTGGAGGGCAGGTGAGAGAGTGTCCCAGGCCCACTCCCAGTTTCCATCAGGCTTTTGTTTCTGTACTGCTGATGTAGGCTTTTTCCATTGGTATGCTGATAAGTGCTAACATCTATCTCTGCAGGGCAAAAAAAATCTGATTTGAAATAATTGCTTAATTCTGTGGGACAAAACTCTCACCATGCTAATTTCAAGTCACTAAGGTAATGTCACTGAATGTGAAGACAGGAAGAGGTTGCTCAGTGGCACATCTCATGTAGTGTTTCTTCCATACATAAAATAGGCATAAATCATCTCAGTGGAATAGATAGTAATACACGGATAAAACAGTAAAATACTTAGGCAGTGATGGGTTTGGGGTATTTGTTTTTTTACAACATATTTGTGAAGGAGGGATGATACCTCAGAGTCTGGTGAGGGGGACAACACAGTGGGGGAGCAGTGCTGTTACGGAAGAGGGTGGTGGGAAGTGGGTAGGAAGTAGTGACTAGAGGAAGACGAATTTGAAATAGATCTTAAAGAACATGCTGGAGTTAACCAGGCAAAGGAAGGAGGAGAGGTCATTTCAGGCAGAGGAGACATGGAGGCACGATGCAAGGACAAGGCTGTGATCTATGAGAAGCTCTCGGGTGGCTGGAGCATGGTGAAGAAGGGACTGACCAGGATGTTGAGGAGGAGGTGGGCCATCCTGTGAGAAAGAAAACTAGACTAAAGGAGGAGTCAGGGCCCTCCTTGAGGGGATCTGTACTGCTGAGGAGCATCTGGGCCAACCTGTGCGGAGGACAAGCTGCCGAGGAAGGTCGTGGCCATCCTTTGTGAGTGAGGGTCAAGGACATCCTGTGTGAGTGACTAGGCTGCTAAGGAGCATCAAGACCATTTTAGGAGGTGGACTAGACCGCAGGAGAGAGTGTAGGTTGTTCTGTGAGAGGACTAGATGCCTGAGGAGGGTTCTGCATATCTTGTGAGGTGGACTAGACAGCAGAGGAGGCTAAAGGTTTTCCTGTGAGGTGACCAGTCTGCTGAAGAGGGTCAGGGCTATCCTATGAAGTGTGTTAGACTGCTGAGGAAAGTAGGCTTATCTTGCTAGTGAGGGTCTGGGGTGTCCTGTGAGGGTGACAAGAGCACTGAAGAGGATCAGGATTATCCTATAACGTGTATTAGACTGCTAAGGGTCATCTTGCTGGTGAGGGTCTGGGGTGTCCTGTGAGCTGGACAAGAGTACTGAGGAGTGTCAGAGCTGTCCTGCGAGGGGAACTAGTCTGCTTAGGAGGGTTAGAGCTGTCCTATGAGGAGGTCTAGACAGCTGAGGGTCAGGGCCATCCTGTGGCAGTGACTGGACTGCTGAGGAAGGTGAGGACCAACCTCTGAGGGTATTCAACTTCTGAGGATGATCCCATTCTTCCTATGAGATAGATGTGACTGCTGATGAGAGTCAGGGCCTTTGTGTGAGGGGCCTAGACAGCTGAGGGGAGTCTGGGCCATCCTGTGAGGCCGACTGTACCACTAAGGGGCACGTGGGCCATCCTAAGTGGGGGATGAGACTACTGAGTAGCATCTGGGCCTTCCTCATCCTGGGAGGTGACCTAGATTGCTGAGGAGTATCATGGCCATCCTGAGGGGGGCTGTCCTGTGAGGTGAACTAGATGGTGAGGGAGGGCAGGCCTGTCCTGTCAGGGCTCTGTCAGTGCCATACAGTGATTGTTTTTAACTCTAGTCCGAGAGGTCAAGCTCTTTTCTGTAGCCAAGGGAAGCTCTCAGGAAAGTTTAGCAGCTTGTATTATGATCAGAGAAAAGTTTTAGAAAGGTCACTCTGGAGGCTTTTGGAGGAAATGAAATTGGAGACCTGTCTCAATGTTCTTCACCTGCCTTCCATGAATCCTTCCAGAGGACCTTACCTGTAGGTAGATGAGTTTTCGCTGTTCTGAAAGGTGCATAGTACCAGTAGATCTTCACGGCCACACTTCAGCCTAATGCCTGCCTAGCAGCCTCAGAATCCCCATAAAATTGCTAAAAATACAGGTTCTTAGGCTCTCCTTCCTAGAGATTTGACTCAGTACTCAAGGTTAGAGAAAGGATCTGTTTTTTGTTGTTATTGTTATTTATTTATTTGTTTGTTTTTAATATGATTCTTCATCTGATTTTGAATCCCAGGCAGACCTGGGTGATGCTGCCCATGGCAAAATGAAATCCAATTAAGTAGCCATCATGTTTCTATGAAGAGATAGATCTCCTTGTAAGTAGAGATGGAGGTAAATCTATCTCCTTTAGGTGGCTCACACAGATGTGGGACAGGTGGCTTGGAGATCATGGTATGAGGATATCATGGAATTTGGCATCCCTCACATTCTGGGTTAGTCTAGTGTGATCGTGGGTCAGTCACCCTTTTGGTCCTCGGTTTTCACATCTGCCAGTGTAGCAGGGGCAGGAGGACACACAACCTTGTGCTGGTCCCAGGATGCTGTTTTATAATCCTTGGTGTCCCCCATGCTGCAGGTTATGAATCCAGGGCCTGCAGCGATTCAGAGGAGTCCTCTGAAATGGACTGCATACTAGAGCCTCTCTCCGACAGACACCTGGTGAAGCTGGGCCCCTGTAGACCACTTGTAAAGGAAGAGCAGACTTCTGGGAACAGCCCCACACCTGAGGTAGCCAGCAGAGACCCTAACACATGTGGGGCCAGCAGCGTGACAGACAGTGCCGAGTCCGAGGCATCCAACTCAGCCAACACTGAGAGCCGAGGCTCCAGGACCAGTGGCTCAAGCGAGTCCATGGATGCCCTGGAAGAGGATGATTTAGACGCCTGCTCCTCCAGTAGGTCCACCTTCTTACACTTTGGCTCCCCAGGCCTCCTGGAGAGTGTTGATTCTAACAGCCAAGAGGAAAAGAGCAGGATTGAAACCAGTGGCTTCCTCTGTCTCCTGGATCTGGCCCAGAAAGCCAACTCTCAATGCCAGAAGATGGAGTTTTCTGAGAGTCTCACTACTGAGACATTCAGCTGGGGACCAGAACTGAATGCAGTCAGGCTGGACCCCAGGCTATATGAAGGCAGCCGGACCAACTACTATAGCCTATGCTCCAACATCTCCCTGGCCAGCCACCTGAGTGACAGTTCAGACAGCACATTATCCCGACAGTGGGGAGCCCCACTAGCCTGGGGTCAGCAAGACTGGACTGAGGTCCAGCCCAGCTCCACAGTGGAAGCCCTGGCCATGCACCCACCACTGGCCTTTGAGGATGGCAGCTCAGATGAGGAATACTATGATGCAGCTGATAAGCTCACACCCCCAGACACCCTCTCAGGTGAGTCCGCCCCAGCAAGTCTACAGACACAGCAGGCAGCTCCTGAGTACCCACCAGGGGCCAGGACCAAGCTTGAGAGGAGGACATATGAGTAAAACTGGGCCTTGTCCACTTTTGAGAAGGCAAAGCTAGATTCTGTAGATCAAACTTCACGTGTCATGGCTTCAAGTCAGGGCTGCAAGGGATGTTCAGAGATCTGTGGGCAAGCAGACTGGAGGGATTCATTCAGCAACAGAAATCAGGGAAGGCTTCCAGAAGAGGTGACAAATGGGCTGGGCCTATGGGATAGAGAGAATTTATAAAAAAGAAAAAAGTTTGATGGGAGTACCCAACAATGGAAATCCATTGTCATTATTGACACTGAAGTTGTATTAAATAAGGCCTCAAAGCAAGAAGAACCTGACTGATAGGCCATCGATAACCCTACAATGACTTTTAAGAGGCTGGGCACAGTAGCTCATGCCTGTAATCCCAGAACTTGGGAGGCCAAGGCAGGTAGATTGCCTGAGCTCACAAGTTCAAGACTAGCCTAAAGGCTCAGTGCCTGTGGCTCAAGCAGCTAAGGCACCAGCCACATACACCTAAGGTGGCGGGTTCAAATCCCCAACCCAGACCCGCCAAACAACAATGATGGCTGCAAAGAAAAAATGACCGGGTGTTGTGGCGGGCACCTATAGTCCCAGCTACTTGGGAGGCTGAGGCAGGAGACTCGCTTGAGCCCAGGAGTTGGAGGTTGCTGTGAGCTGTAATGCCATGGCACTCTACCCAGGGGGATAGCTTGAGGCTCCATCTCAAAAAAAAAAAAAAAAAGACTAGCCTAAGCCAGAGTGATACCCCAATCTCAAAAAAATGGCCAGGCATTGTGGTGGGGGCTTGTAGTCCTAACTACTTGGGAGGCTGAGGCAAGAGAATCGCTTAAGCCCAAGAGTTTGAGGTTGCTGTGAGCTGTGACATCACTGCACTCTATTGAGGGCAACTAAGTGAAACTCTGTCTCAAAAAGAAAGAAAGAAAGGAAAAAGGTGAGGGACGTGTTGGCTCTGTCCCTATCAAGTTCCTCATACATTCCTCCACAAAGAATGTGGAGTGTGTTTCTACATGAAATCATTTCCAAAGCTGATCAGAGATCCTTGCAGTACACATACATGTTCACACACATTCATGTACGCACTTGCTTACGCAACATGCTGAAGGAATAATTGGAAAATAGAGGTATCAAGGGTGACTGCTAGGCAATAGGATGGCTGTGGCCCTTTCCTCTTGCTCTCTGAGCCCCTACTCCCTGGCCTCCCAGTGCTCTGGGGAAAAATGCCAGATCTTTCACCAGCCCTGTGAGACTCTTTGAGGCCATCATGACATGGCCTTTACAGATCTCCCTCTCTCTGCATTCCTGCCATGCTTGCCACAGAGATTTCCTTGCCACTTTTCATAGTGACAGCTTCTCATTTTGATTTTTTTTTTTTGAAACAGTATCTTGCTATTTTGCCCCAGCTGGATTTGAGCTTCACTCCTGGGGTTAAGTGATCCTCTCATTTCACCCTCCCCAGTAGATGGGACTGCAGATGCTCACCACCCCACCCAGCTTACAAGTGCCAGTGTTTTTCTCACCTCCAGCCTTTGCACGTGTTGCTCTTTCTGTCCCAAACCGTCGTACCTTGATTCTTGGCTGCTGGTGCCATCTATCAGCTGGAAACTCACTTCCTCAGGGGACATTTCCTGGACTTCTAAGACCAGGGCAGGTCCCTCTATCTCTGTCACACGTTCTTAAAGCACCCTAAGGCTTTTTCTGCCTTGCACTTAGCATTGCCTATAATTATGTATTTATTTCTATGATTTTGTGTTGATGTTTCTTTCCCTCACTAGACTGAGAACTTTGAGTGCAGGGACTGTGTGTCCCTGGCACACAACGTTTGGCAGTTGTTGCTAAATGAATGAGTGCACTCTTCACCATCTACCCTGAGTTTAATAATTGACTGTGCTGCAAGGGAGAGGAGAAACCATGGCCAGACCACGCACTACTTCCCAAAGAACCCAGCCAACAGCTTTCTGTGCCCCTAGCTTACCCTGCCAGGCTAGCTGTTGTGCTAGGGTAGAACAGGGTCATGACAGAGACCATTAGACAGGGCCCTCACATGAGAATCTAGCCAAGAACATAAGCTTCATCCTGTATGGTCTGTTTTTCACTGGGAGCCACTGTAGTGTTGAGAAGACAGCCTAAAACGGGTTCTTGACCCCAGGTTCTGGTCCAGCCCCAACTCATTATGAAAGCCCTTCCTAATTTAGGCCTCAAAAACTCCTGTTCTCAATGGCTATTGGTAGCCTATGGCAGCAGCTCCCAAACATGGTGGGGCATCAGAATCACCTGAGGGGCCTTATTTAAAAACTATAGCTTCCAGTGGGGCGCAGTGGCTCAGACCTGTAATCCTAGCACTCTGGGAAGCCAAGGTGGGTGGATTGCTCACGTTTAGGAGTTTGAGACCAACCTGAGCAAGAGTGAGACCCCTGTCTCCACTAAAAATAGAGAAATGAGCCTTGTATTGTGGTGCATGCTTATAGTCCCAGCTATTTGGGAGGCTGAGGCAAGAGTATTGCTCAAATTTGAGAGGTCGCTATGAGCTATGACACCAAGACACTCTACCCAGGGCATCAAAGTGAGACTCTATCTCCAAAAAATAAATAAATGAAAAGTATAGGTTCTGCACTCTTAGCTTCAGAGATTCTGAATTAGGAAGTCTGGGGAGCCCTGAATTGAATAAGATTTTTAATCATGTGCAGCCAGGTTAGAAATGATTGGTCTGTGTATACTAACTCTCTGCTTCTCCAGTGCTGGGCTCAGAGCCTAATTCCTTCTGGCTGATTCCCAGGACTTCTTTATAACTGTGCTTTTCCTCTCAGAAAGATCCGTCCCAGCATGCACAAAATCCCCCGTGCTATGACTGAGAGTTTTGGCCCCTTTTTGTCAAAAGAAAGTGCCTTCAGAACCCTCACGCATGAAATGACAGTAACAGAAACAACAGCAGCTCTCTTTTAGAGAGCACCTGCTAGGCACAGGCATTCTGTGCCAGATGCTTTACAGTGATGCACTAATTCACTTAACCTGCATGGCGGCACTGATTGGAACCACTGGTACGAACAGACGTGGGTTAATATAAGCACGAAGAAAACAATGGTAGAACAAAAGATAGCTCATAGTATTATTGGCAAGCCTGAAGAACTGGGCTCAGAAATGGATGGCACCCCCACCAGGAGTCTGGGTAGTAGGATTTCTTATCAGTATTGTCAGGATATTGTGGCTGGAAAGAATGGACTCTACTTTTATTATTTTTTAATCAATGTGTAGGGTTTGAAATTCTGAGGAATTTATAGCTGACTGGAGAGGTCATAAATCCAATCACTTGGCTGATGTGGACAAAGCATCTTCATTAGTAGTTCCAGTGGACTGTAACCATTGGGGAGATGTCATTCCCTGAAAGGAAGTTGAGGTACTTCAACCAAAAGACAATCAAAATTTTGGGCAATCAAAAATTTAAAGATAAGTCTATCACAATTATAGATCTCATCTTTCAGATGAGGCAAATGAGATCAAACGTTAACTTGCAAAAGGTTATACAGCCCTGCCATGATTTGAACCCAGGCAAGCCCAACACCTGAGCCTAAGCCCTATAAGCCTCTTTATTTTTCTGCTTTTTATGTACTTTTTTCTTTCTTGACTCCCAGGGCCCAGAGCTGTTTCTGCTGCAGAACTCAGTGCCACAAGCTCTCAGAATAAAGCCAGCGCTTGCAGTTCTGAGAATAGCCTGAATCCCCGGGCAGATGGAAAAGAGCCAAGCAGAAGGCGAGGGGTGAAGAAGTATGCCAAGACCCTGAGGAAAAGGAGGTCTTTCCTACAGACCGACTACACCTCTCAGGTCTCATTTCCTCTGGAGCCATCAGCCTCCCTGGAGAGCATGGACGACGTGTGCTACTATGACAGAGAGCCCTACATGGCCCTCGGTGCACCCTCTCCAACTGTGTCCTCTCTGCAGGATGTGCAAGGTGAACCTGGCCTCCTAGAAACCAAGGCTTTAGGCCTGCAGGCTCCCCGGAGGGAAACCAAGAACACAAACCCAGCCTCCAGGGTCATGGAGATGGAGCCTGAGACCATGGAAACCAAGTCCGTCATCGATTCTCGAGTGTCTTCTATTTCTGCCATTCGCCTCCGGATTGACTCCAACCCTAAAGAGAATCCTGGAGTTGCTCCTTTGATTACCACTGTTGCAAGTTCCTCAGCAGGTACTCCTCACTGTTCCAATCCAAGTTTACTTGGCCCAGATACTGCTCAGGCAAAGGCTTCCCAAACCTTATCTTCATTTCAAGACCCAGATGGCATTGTCCCCAAAGAACTTGCCACAGAGTCTGGGGACAGCTCCTTCTCCCTTTCCAGTGGTGGCCCTAACCCAGACAGAGTCTGCCTGCCCATCAGCTCAGGGTCACAGAATGTCTCTCAAGAAGACACACTAGAGATGGGAGGAGTCCAGTTGGAAATGGGGTTGGGATCTTTTTTTAGAAATCATATGCAAGAAACTGCCTCCAAGTACACAGAGCCTTTGTCATCTCCTAAAGATGGGCCTAGAAGTGATGAATGTAGAATAAATTCAGGAGAGAAAATGGCTTCTATGCCTACAAAGGAAAAGCAACAAGGACAACTATCTTTGGAAAGTGACAGAGAAGTTACAAACAAAACTGGCACCAACTTACTTCAGGAGGAATCTGGGAAAGATTCAGGTGACCTCAAGGGTGACGTGTCAAATGCTGTTTCTCGGGCTCTTGATGCTAGTACTCCAGCTAGTAAAATAATAACCTCCCTCTCCTTGGATGCTCCCATAACAAAGACTGAGCAGACCCCACCACGTACCCCCAGAGAACCTCAAGGACAAAGTAAAGAAACCTTAGGTCAAGCCTTCCAGGCCCAGGAACAAAAACTATTGGCAGAATTGGATCTAGACCCTGACTTTTTACTTGAGGAGCCAACCATTTCATCAGCCTTCCCTCCAGAGGGGGTCAAGGCAGAGCCACTTAACCAGGTGATAGGGGAAGATACAACTAGGGGTGCCTCTCAGTGGGTTCCAGGGCCTTCTTTGCCAAAGGCACTACCATGTCCACCAGAGGAGCCTCACTTAGAAGCTTCAAACCATTGTTCACTTTCAGAAAACAAAGACAACAGCTCTAGCATCTGCCTTCCTGCTGAGAATTCTTTTCTATGCTTTGCCCCAGAAATCCATCCTGAAGTTTCTGCAGGTCTCAGGATGGCCACCTCTTTGGGTTTTGTGGGCATGAATGACACAGTGGCCCCAAGGATTGGGATGGAGCAGTGCAGTTGTCAGTTCTCCTATGCCACTTGCTTCCGTGGCCCACAGCCTGAGACAGAGGAAGAAGACAGGGACTTAGATGCACATCCCACAGCTCCCCTCACCTCACCGCCCTCTGCAGGAAGCCAGATGGTTCTGCCCTGGAGGTCTGCCAGAGCCCACAGCTGCAGTGCGGTGCCCCTGCCAAGGACAAACCACATCTGGCCAGAGTACTGCTCCAGAGCTCTGAGACAGCTGAAAGCCACTCCTGCCAGTCCCCCGGAGGGCTTCATCCAACTCATGGAGAACTTGCGAGAGCTACAAGACATTTTAGAAACTTCCTGGGGGATTGGAAACAAACATCCCCCAGAGAAGTGCACCTGGCACTTTTCTGAAAGCCGGAGCCGCCTCTGCATGGGATCCCAAAAGCTCCTGTCTAGCTGTCAGCATGTTATCAAAATAGACCAGTCCCCCGAAGAGAGACAGGGGGCCGTGCGTGACACTTTCCAGTACTTGGTCCAGCTGGCTGGCCTGTGCTTTCAGCTCACAGACTGTAGCCGCTGCTCAGCCCGGCACAGGGAAGCAGCCAGGAATCTCAGGGATGTGGTGTACACCTACCACCAGTTTGTAGAGGCCGCTAAATTGACCTGCGAGAGGGGCTACCATGACCTGAGTGTGAAACTCCTAGCCCGTCAGTGTACAGCCCTCACAGCTGCTGTGTTTTGTTTGACCCAGAAGTTCCGGGCTTCCACTGCCCTGTGAGCAGGTCACCTGCCCATGGGCCCCCTACCCTGCCCTGGACACTTCCCTGAGAAGCCCCTTCATTTCCCAACCACCCCCTTCAAATGTTGACTATATATAAAGTCAAATAAATGGCTGCTTAATCTTGGCCTGAATCATACAGTGTGATAAGTCTGAGTAAAAAGCATTCACTCATATTCATTCAACATTCACTAGATATTTCCTTTGTGCCAGGCCTTGTGCTAGGAACTTAGGATTCATAGATGAGCAAGACAAATCCCGGCCCCTGATCAGGATGCTCACACACCCTCTGGGGTACAGATTAGTAGATCACCATCAGTAGAGTGTGTATAATAAAAGGAGATTATCTGGGAGTTTGGAAGTAAAGGAAGTTACAGACTTTGTTCCAAGGATGCAAGGATGAGGAAGGAGGGTAGAGGAGTCATTAAAACACAGTCTTGACTTCCCATATCATGCTTATGTGGCATAACCTTCTCAAATAGGGCCGAACACGTGGTATTTGGTAGATTTTGCCTTCACTGAAAGTTTGCAGCACCTGTGCCAGAAAGCCTGATATTCTTGTTGTGGCATGCACAGATAACCACTAGGTGGCAGTAAGATCCACCCACACGCAGGCACGTTCTGTGCTTAAACTGACTGTATCCCTGAATCTTGCACTTTATTTCTGTTTTAAATACTGTATCTAAAAATCAGAATTGATATTAGATTAATTTTTTAAAAGATAAAAATATACAGAAGGTCAAATGTTAAATCCCTGAATTAAATTTGCCTTTCAAGAATAATATTAGAGCAAAAGAAATACATTGGATACCTTTCTCATCCCAGTTGGCCAGTTAATTTTGGTGCACCTTGGACAAGTTGCTTAACCTCTCAATGCTTTTGTTTTCTCTTCTGCAAACTGGGACACTAATAGTGCTCACTTTGTGGGATAGAAAACTAGTAAATACTAAACAAGTGTTAGTAATAATCCTCAACTTTTTTTTTTTTAATATTTATTTTTTTGAGACTGAGCCTCAAGCTATCCCCCTGGGTAGAGTGCCATGGCATCACAGCTCATAGCAACCTCCAACTCCTGGGCTCAAGCGAGTTTCCTGCCTCCGCCTCCCAAGTAGCTGGGACCAAAGGCGCCGGCCACAATGCCCGGCCATTTTTTGGTTGCAGCCATCATTGTTGTTTGGTGGGCCCGGGCTGGGGATTCGAACCCGCCACCTTAGGTGTCCGAGGCTGGCGCCTTAGCCAATTGAGCCACAGGTGCTGAGCCATAATCCTCAACTTTTATGGATGTCTCTCCTAGTCTGAAACCCCTCCCTGAATTTTGCTTTCTGATTCCAGGGAAACTGATTTGGAGAATCTCTTGTGATGCCTTTTCCCCTGGCTTTTCTGTCCAGCCCAAAGATGGTTTCACCGTTCATCTTTGGCTACTAGAGTTCATGAAAATGGTCTCTTTCTCACTTTGCTGCTCCTGAGCAGTGGTGAGCTCAAGGCCACCCCTGTGGCTCTCTTCCTCCGGGGCTTCTGAATTTCTCCCAGGAACACAGAGTGCTAAGTTACATACATAAGCTCTCTCCAGTCAGAAGGAAAGCTATACTTGGGAGAAGAGGGGAAAAAATATTCTTCCCCATCCCCTGCTACCAGCTATTTGTTAACTAACCAGTAACAAGTTTCTGAGAGGCCTGTTTCTTTTCACAAACTACTTTAAATAAAATTTAAATAAGACTCTTGAACATAGATCTGAAGTGATTTCATGGCAATTAAAAATGGGAACAGGCTCGGCGCCTGTGGCTCAAGCGGCTAAGGCGCCAGCCACATACACCTGACCTGGCGGGTTCGAATCCAGCCCAGGCCCGCCAAACAACAATGACAGCTACAACCAAAAAATAGCCGGGCGTTGTGGCAGGCACCTGCAGTCCCAGCTACTTGGGAGGCGGAGGCAGGAGACTTGCTTGAGCCTAGGAGTTGGAGGCTGCTGTGAGCTGTGATGCCATAGCACTCTACCCAGGGTGACAGCTTGAGGCTCTGCCTCAAAAAAAAAAAAAAAATGGGAACAATAGGACACTAGTATAACAAAAAACATAGATGTTAAACAGGGCTTGAGGAGCTAAATAACTTACGTGAATGCAGTCTGTATGTCTACAAGTTTAGGGAAGGAGCTCAGGACTTCACTCAACCGGGACAATCCTCACTGTGGCCTGTGTCATCACAGGTACTTCTCAGGGCCTCAGTTTCCCCATCTAATATAAGGAAATAATGGTTGTCTCCACTTAATAAGGGCCTACAATGTGCCACATGCCTCATTTAGATACCTTTAATGCATTTTCTTCACCACCACCCTAGGGATTGTTATATATACCGCAGAGTTGTGAGAAATACTCATGGAAGGCGGGAAGAAGATTGAAACCTCCAACTCAGGTACTCAGTAAATGTTTCTTTTGCTTTTGCTTTCTCTCCCCTCCAATTCATTAATTTTCTCAGATTGGTACTATATGGAGCTGGGTTTTTTTTTTTTTTAGAGGTAGAGTTTCACTTTGTCACCCTCAGTAGAGTGGTGTGGCATCACAGCTCACAGCAACCTCCAGCTCTTGGGCTTAGGTGATTCTCTTGCCTCACCCCCCCCCCCCCGCCCACGAGTAGCTGGGACTACAGGTGCCTGCCACAATGCCCGGCTTTTGGCTAGGGCTGGGTTTGAACCTCCAGCATATGGGGCAGGCGCCCTACTCCTTTGAGCCACAGGCACCAACCCTATGCCCGGCTATTTTTCTGTAGCAGTTTGGCAGAGGCCGGGTTCGAACCCACCACCCTCGGCATATGGGGCTGGCACCTTACTCACTGAGCTGGTATGTTTTTCTGCAGTTTCCATGAGGAGGAATAAGTCCCAGAAATGCTGGGAAACCTATCATTGCTTGTTGAGAAGCCAGGGAAGTTGCACTGTTTAGCACTTTCTTTGAGTCCCACAGCCTAATTCTCACATGAAATAGACAAGAGTCAATTGTTTAATGACTAAGAAACTGGTGGGCATTTACACTCCTTCTTCCTTTTCCCACCTACCATCACATTCTCTAGTGCATTTCTTCCAACAAACATTTATGGCACACTCATACCTGGCGATTCCTGATGCAGGATTATGGATGTACATAATCGAGTGAGGATCCTATTTTCAAGAGTTCCTGGTGGAGATTAAGATGATACATACAGGGAGTTAGTATAGCAGGGAAGACCTGAAATCATCTGGTAAATGGATGGAGTTAGGGTGAGGAGAAGAAGCAAGACAAGCTAGAAGGCCTTTTCCTTCCATGTGAAAGTGGCCATGATCTTATCCAGAGGCAAAGGGACATAAGCAATTGCTTAATTATAGGATAAATAAGGAGAGGAATATTAAAATTTCTTAGAAAGTGGGCTGGGTGCGGCAGCTCACGCCTGTAATCTCAGCACTCTGGGAGACTGAGGCAGGTGGATCACTTGAGCTCCCAAGTTTGAGGCCAGCCTGAGCAAGAATGAGACCCAGTCTCTAAAAAATAGTCGGCCATGTGGTGAACACCTGTTGTTCCAGCTACTTGGGAGGCTGAGGCAAGAGTATTCCTTGAGCCCAAGAGTTTGAGGTTGCTGTGAGCTATGATGCCAACGCGCTCTACCAAGGGCAAGAAAGTGCGACTCGGTCTCAAAAAAAAAATTATTTTTCTTAGAGGGTCAATGGCTGGGCACAGGTAGATTGCCTGAGCTCATGGGTTCAAGACCAGCCTGAGCAAGAGTGAAGACCCCATCTCTAAAAATAGTGGGGCTTTATGGTGAGTGCCTGTAGTACAGCTACTTGGGGGGCTGAGGCAAGAGAATCGCTTGAGCCCAAGAGTTTGAGGTTGCTATGAGATATGATGCCACAGCACTCTACTGAAGGCAACAAGTGAGACTCTGTCTCAAAAAAAAGGGTCAATATTTTATTGGAATTAAGGTGACAGCCTCCATTTGCCTAAATATGATCAGACAAGAAGTGTCATGGTGCATGCTGGAAGTAGGAGATTTCTTTAGAAACTTTTATGGTAATGACAGTATAATGAAGCTGTAATGTCAAGAATGGTTGATTTCTCTGACACCTTGGTTCTAACTGGTTTGAACTTGTCCTGCCCCCATCTTGTTTTCATCAGGATAATTTGAAACCTTGTTTTGAGACCTCCTGACCCAGTTAAGCAATGGCTGCATAATTAAGCAACACCTGTAGCGGACCCGCCAGTTTCCTGTCTCATTCCCCCCACAGATAAGACTCTTCCTTAATCATAAGGGGTTGTGGAAGGATAGAGATCTGTCTTCTGTAATTACTTCCTCCTGATTTTACAGGTGTTGGCCCTGCCTAGTATTGGAGGAGTAAAAATTTCTGGAAAACTGGTCTAAGAGTCCCAGTGGCAGGATGGTGTAGCCAGCAAGATGGGTTGGAACCCCTATTGTGACATAATCTGAGTTGAAATTACTGTAACTTGGAAGACACACATTTTACCAAAAAGTTAAATAAGCATAGTCCAAAGATCAAAAGAAGAAAGGCAGCTAATAAAGACCCTAAGAAGAAGAGGAACCAAATGATGCTGGACAAATATACCTTGATATTGCAGTCTCCAACCCCTAGGCAGTGGACCAGAACTGTGACCTGTTAGGGACTGGGCCACATAGCATTGCCACCTGATCTCTACAGCCTATCCCATCCCACCTCACCTCTGGTTCATGAAAAATTATCTTCCATGAAACCGGTCCCTGGTGCCAAAAACTTTGGGGATCACTGCTTCAGTGGAATCCCAGATGGTCTGGGTAATAGGGTTATTGATGTTAATCAACCAAGTAGCGTATTGAAGGATAATGTTTGCTCTTCACTCTACCTCCCGTGAAACATGAATGCAAATGCACACGTAAAATGTGTTTGCAAGAGCACATACCCCTCCCTGTCCAGCCAAATGCAACATGGTTATGCTCTTATATCCAAAATGGACAGAAAAGGTCTTTTCCAGGGAGAGGAGGGAGTATAATATAAATACGGTGAACAAATAAAGCAAAACTGTGCTTTGGCAAGTGACTTGATTCCAGCCACTAGAAAGCAAGCAAAGTAACAATATCCAGTAGATTATTAGGAAAATAACAACAAAGATTAAGAAAAGCAAGCACACTCATTTTAGTCATTTGAATGAGGGTATTACTTATCTTTCTTGCTGTTTTCAGGAGGCAGCCTTTTGTACAAGAACTTGAGGTCCTCTTTGGGCTCACAGGAATATAAGCTCCTCTTTGCCAATCTGTGGGGACTCAGAGAAACAGATTTAATCCTAAATAACTGTTCCCAACTAGCAATTCCCTATAACCTAAAAGCTGTGGAGGGCACAACACTTTTTCTTTTTATCAGACCTGCCCCTATTGGAGTATGTGCAGGTGAAATCTCCAATCTATGTTTTGTTCTTTTGCCCACTGCTGTATGTCATGGAAATGGGAACCCTTGTTACTATCAATCCTTTAAAACCCTTGAGGAAATGTAAGAGCAAAATCAAAAATACCAAAGGCAATGTTGCAAAATTAACTTATCTGTAAGCATTGCAAATCTTGTTATACAAAACATAAACATTTGAGGGTGGGTGCGGTGGTTCATGGCTATATTCCCAGCTCTCTGGGAGGTTGAGGCTAGTGGATTGCCTGAGCTCACAGGTTCGAGACTAGTCTGAGCCAGAGTGAGACCTCGTCTCCAAAAATAGCTGGGTGTTGTGGTGGGCACCTGCAGTCCTAACTACTCTGGAGGCTGAGACAAGAGAATCTCTTGAGCCAAGAGTTTGAAGTTGCTGTGAGCTATGACGCCACAGCACTCTACCGAAAGTGATAAAGTGAGACTCTGTCTTAAAAAAAAAAAAAGAAGCAGATTAGAGAATTAGAATCAAAACTTTTTTCAGTTCCGTTAAGAGCAAATCAATATTTTAAGAAAACCTGTGATTTTCTCCTTCAATTATAGCCAACTCAACCACATACAAACTATTCTTTTTTTTTTTGAGACGGAGCCTCAAGCTGTCACCCTGGGTAGAGTGCCATGGCATCACAGCTCATAGCAACCTCCAACTCCTGGGCTCAAGCGAGTCTCCTGCCTCCGCCTCCCAAGTAGCTGGGACTACAGGCGCCCGC
>CAUYQV010068744.1:0-27705 GCA_963574575.1 Galagoides demidoff | reverse complement strand
GAATAGAGTCCTTGACTGCTTTTTCAGCTTGGCTGCTGTTGGTATATACAAAGGCTACAGATTTATGAGTGTTGATTTTGTAACCTGAGACACTGCCATATTCCTTGATCACTTCTAGGAGTTTTGTAGTAGAATCCCTGGTGTTTTCCAGATATACTATCATATCATCTGCGAAATGCATCTTTTTTTAAAAGCAACTTTTAAGATGGTCTCTTTATCTTGGCTTTTAGTGATTTAGCTATGATATTCCTATGTATTTTTTTATGTTTATGCTATTATTGATTTGTAAGTTGATGTTTTTCTTTGAATTTGGGAATTTTTCAGTTATTACCTTTTCTGTCCCAACCCCAATCTCTTTTCTTCTGCATTTAGATTACACACATTTGGACCACCTGGTATTGTCCCCGTCACTAGGGTTCCTTGTCGTTAGGTCTTTTAAAGGCTTTTTTTTCCTCCATGGGCTTGAATTTGGACTTTTTTATGGGTCTAGCTTCAAGCTCACCAATCACATCTTCTGTAGTACAACCTGCTGTTGGAGTGACCCCAGTGAACTTTAAGGTCTATGATATTGTATTTTCCAGCTCTAGATTTTTTACTGAATTCCCTCATGGTCTCCATTTTGTTGAGATTCTCCATCTCTCTCACGTCTGTCTTTCTCTTAAATCTTTCTCTTCTAATTCCAGCATCCGTGTCATCTCTGAGTCTATTGACTATTTTTTCTTCTCTGGTTAAATGCCCCAGCCTCTCTGCACACACAGTGATTTGCTGCTTGGTTTTAGGTTCCATGAGGAGGGAGTGCCTTGAGCCATTCTTTTTTTTTTTTTTTTTTTTTTTTGAGACGGAGCCTCAAGCTATCCCCCTGGGTAGAATGCCATGGCATCACAGCTCTTAGCAACCTCCAACTCCTGGGCTCAAGCGAGTCTCCTGCCTCCGCCTCCCAAGTAGCTGGGACCACAGGCGCCCACCACAACGCCCTGCCATTTTTGGTTGCAGCCATCATTGTTGTTTGGCGGGCCCGTGCTGGGGATTCGAACCCGCCATCTTAGATATACGTGGCTGGCGCCTTAGCCGATTGAGCCACAGGCGCCGAGCCTGTCCCTTCTTTTTTATCTTAGTCAGTCTAGCTAAAAGTGTATCATTGTTGTTTATCTTTCAAAGAACTAACTTTTGATTTTGTTAATACTTTCTACTGTTTCTCTATTCTCTGTTTTCTTTACTCTAATCTTTATTATTTCCTCCTTATGTTAGCTCTGGATTTAGTTTCCTTTTCTAGTTATTTGGGATCTAATGTCAGGTTATTTGTTTAAAATCTTTCTTATATTTTTAAGGTAAGCATTTCTTTTTGTGCACTGTCTTTGCTGCATCCCTTAAGTTTTGGCATGTCATATTTTTGTTTCCGTCTGTCTAAAGTTATTGTATAATATCCCTTGTAATTTATTCTCTGGCCCATAAGTTGCTCAAATACATTCTATTTAAATTCAACATATTTGTGAGCTTCCCAGTTTTCCTTCTCGCACTGATTTCTAATTTCATTCCATTGTGCTCTTTTAAAATTTATTGACATTTGTTTTGTGCCCTAATACATGATTTTTAGGAGATACCATGTGCACTTGGGGAGAATGTATAGTCTTCTCTGGATGGGTGGAATGTTCTGTATATGTCTATTAGGTCTAGTTGGTTTATAGTATGATCCTCTATTTATTTCTTAATCTTTTCTCTATGTTCAATTCATTACTTAATGTGGTGTATTGAAGACTCCTATTACTATTGTAGAACTACATATTTCCCTTTAATTATGTCAATATTTACTTCATATATTTTTGGATCTGTGTTGTCTAGTACACAAATGCTTTAAATAATAAATTTTCTTGCTGAATTGCTTTTTTCCAAGATATAACAATCTTCATTTTTTTCTAATAAAAATTTCTGGCGTTATGTTGATTTTACCTATATTAACAACATAAAGGTGGAGTGGAGGGAGGATGGAGCAGTGTTCTGTCTGCTATTGAAACTATGTTCTTAGCAATCTAATCTATCTTGTTATATATTTAAGATGCTCATTATAATTTCCATGGCAACCAACAAGAAAGTAACTAAAACATACAAAAACGGAAATAGGCAGGGAATTGCGATAGTACACTACCAAAAAATCAATCAAAACAAAAGAGAGCAGAATTCCAGGCCAGAACAATTAAGTAAGAAAAAGAAATAAAAGGCATCCTATTTGGAAAGGAAAATGTTAGACTGTCCCTGTTTGTAGATGACCTGATCTTGTATATAGAAAACCCCAGAGACCCTAATGAAAAATTATTAAAACCAAAAAATTCTGGCTAAGCATGGCAGCTAATGCCTGTAATCCTAGCACTTTGAGATGCTGAGACCAGAGTATTCTTGAGGCCAGGAGTTTGAGACCAGTCTGAGTAAGAGTGAAACTCTGTCTTACAAAAAATAGAAAAATTAGCCAGATGTGGTGGCGTGTGCCTACAGTCCCAGCTACTAGGGAGGCTGAGGCAGGAGGATTGCTTGAGCCCAGGAGTTTGAGGTTGCAGTGAGCTATAATGATGCCACTGTATTCTAGCCTGGGAAATGGAGTGAGACCTGGTCTCACAAAAGAAACAAAAACTAATAAATCTAACAATCATTTTGTTAGAGGCAAAACATACAAAAATCAGTAGCTTTTCCATATACTAGCAGCAAAGTACGCAAAAAGAAATCAAGAAATGATCCTTATGCATAATAGCTACAAAAAATTAAAATACTTAACAAATAAATTTAACCATGGAGGCGACAGACCTGTATGTTGAAAACTACAAAACACGCGCAGCGTCTGTGACTCAAAGGAGTGGGGCGCTGACCACATATGCTGGAGGTGGCAGGGTTCAAACCCAGCCCTGGCCAAGAACTGAAAAAAATAAAAAAAGAAAGAAAACTAAAAAACACTGGGTGGCACCTGTGGCTCAGTGAGTAGGGCTTCGGCCCCATATATCGAAGGTGGCGGTTTCAAACCTGGCCCCAGCCAAAATGCAACAATAACAACAAAAAAAATCGCCCGGTGTTGTGGCAGGTGCCTGTAGTTCCAGCCATTCAGAAGGCTAAGGCAAGAGAATCAGCTAAGCCCAAGAGCTGGAGGTTACTGTGAGCTGTGACTCTACTGAGGGTGACAAAGTGAGACTCTGCCTCTCAAAAAAAAAAAGAAGAAGAAGAAAGAAAACTACAAAACACTGATGAAGGAAACTGAAGCTGCAAAATGGAAAAATAGCCTGTGTTCATAAATTGAAAGAATATTATTTAAATGTCCATACTACCCAATGTGATATATTTATATTGAAATCAATCCTTATCAAATTCCAGGTACACTTTTTACATAAATTTAAAAAATCCTAGTTTATAAGAACCACAAAAACGTGGCTCGGCGCCTGTGGCTCAATCGGCTAAGGCGCCAGCCACATACAACCAAGGTGGTGGGTTCAAATCACCAGCCCAGCCTGCCAAACAACAATGACGGCTGCAACCAAAAAATGGCTGGGCGTTGTGGCAGGCGCCTGTGGTCCCAGCTACTTGGGAGGCGGAGGCAGGAGACTCCCTTGAGCCCAGGAGTTGGAGGTTGCTATGAGCTGTGATGCCATGGCACTCTACCCAGGGGGATAGCTTGAGGCTCTGTCTCAAAATAAATAAATAAATAAATAAATAAATAAATAAATAAATAAAAATAAAAATAAAAATAAGCAATTCATAAGAAGTAGATGTTAACATAATCAATGAGATAGGATCATAAAGTGCTAGGGCAGGGTGACTTGGATCAATTTTTTGTGTGTGTAATATGCCAATTTATATCAAATACTATACAAATGTAAATAACTAAACCTTAAAATTTTATGAATTAGAAAGGAGACTCAGGGGTTAAAAAAAAAGCAGTGTTATACATAAAGCTATAATTTTGTAGCACAAACATCAGAACATTACTTATAATAGTAAAAGAGGTATAAATTTAAAATATTTCAATTTTATGGTATTTTAAAAATAAAATGCCCAAAACTGCATAACCACTAAAAGCCTAAATTTATAACAAAATATTTAACAACATAGGAAATTGCATAATATGCGTAATATAAAAATAGGCTTCCAAGTATAAATTTTATCATCCTAATCTTCAAAAATGCAATCTAATATTTATAAACACACATTGTGTGTATAAATATAAAACACAAATATTTTACAGTAGATAATGCTGACATTAACAGAATTATGAGATGACTTTTTTCTTCATCAGATTTTAAGTATTTTCTTAATTCAAAACTATGATTATTTGTCAAGAAAAAATATAAAAGTCAGCTTGGTGCCTGTGGCTCAAGTGGCTAAGGCACCAGCCACATACACCTAAGGTGGTGGGTTCGAATCCAGCCCAGGCCCACCAAACAACAATGATGGCTGCAACCAAAAAATAGCTGGGTGTTGTGGTGGGTGCCTGTGGTCCCAGCTACTTAGGAGGCTGAGGCAGGAGACTCACTTGAGCCTAGGAGTTGGAGGTTGCTATGAGCTATGATGCCACAGCACTCTACCCAAGGGGACAGCTTGAGGCTCTGTCTCAAAAAAAAAAAAAAAAAAAAAGTCTTATTTAAAACAAGAGGGGGCCAGGTGTGGTAACTCACACCTGTAATCTAAGCACTCTGGTAGGCCAAGGTGGGTAGATTGCTTGAGCTCAGGAGTTTAAGACCAGTCTGAGCAAGAGCAAAACCCCATCTCTAAAAATAGCTGGGGATTATGGCAGGGGACTGTGCTCCCAGCTTCTTGGGAGGCTGAGGTAAGAGGATTGCGTGAGCCCAAGAGTTTGAGGTTGCTGTGAGCTATGATGTCACCAAGTGCAACAAAGTGAGACCTTGTGTCTCAAACAATAAACAAACAAATAAAGAGGTGATTATTATAGATAATTTTTAATGTTCTTCCTCAATTTAAAATCCTTCATTTTTCACTGTTATACTGTATAGAGATCATTTTTTAATGTTACAGAAAATTTCTTATTGTTCAATATACCACTGTTTGGGTATCCATCCGAAAGGTGTTCGTATTTTATAAACAATGCTGCTGATTGTATATGCATTATCCCTTTGGAATGAGATTACATGGTAATTGATTACTAATACTTATCTGACTTTTCCATAAGGGAGTAACTTTGAAAAAGTCCTTATGAAAGAAAGTACAATCTTTGCCATTTTAAAAAATCACTTAACACATTTAACTTTAGATAATGATTACCTATAAGATAAAAGAATAAAAGAGCAGTAACAAGGGATGCCACATTTTAACATTTTCATCCCATGAGAGCTTAATATGTTAAAAAAGAAAAAAAAAAAAAAACTTACAGAAGCTTTTTGGTGACAATTGTATTGAAAGTCACTGAGATGGCATATTATAACGTGATGTTCCATTAGTTAGACTGTTCCATCTTACAAAATGATGATCCTATACAAATGGCAGCAAAAGGAAATTACCTAACTATTACTAAGATGCTGTCAGACAGGATAAAAGTCTTTAGACAGAAAAGAAAACCGAGAGATACAAAAAGAACCAAGTTCACGTCATACTTTCTCTACTAGAGGATGAGAAAATGTATTTGCCGTATTGGCGATTTCCAGAAATTCTACTTCTTACCAAAGAAAATTGGTTAATGATCATTTATAGGGAACAAAGTAAAACTGAGGTGGTTGAAGGTATTTGCTTAACTTTGGGCTGAATTTTTCGAAGACAATCTGTTGTGGGGGACCAAATGTGGCTGTATCAGGATGCTTCTCTAGCAAAATGTAGGAAGCTTTATAGTTATTTTTGTCTTCAGTTCAGATTATTTGGAAGTTGATTAGGCATCACAAACCAGTAACTACGGGGCAACACAGACTCGTGGGTACACATACGCACACACACGCATTGTATCAGCCCAAAAGTGACAGAGTTTTAAAACACTCTATAAATTTATCTGCCTGAGAATCTAGGATCTTCTCTTTAAATAGAACATCAAGAGACAGGAAAGCTAGCAAATATAGCCCCAACAAGGAAACATGATAGAGACTCTCAAATCTTCCAGAAAATCTTATGTCACACATTTTCATTATCCCCATACAAGTGGAAAACTATTTTATTTATTGTGAAACAACATTGACACTCTTGTGATTTCTGAAGAATACATTTGAGAGGCTGAAAAAAATGCTAATTTTCCCTTAAAAGTATCACTCATTTAAAGTTCTTTCCTCATCAGTTACAGTAAAATTGTTTCCTGTGTACTGAGTACCTAGGTGGGCTCCTTTAATGTTTTAGGGCACAGAGAAAAAAATATAAGATATCCCCTCCCAGTTTCTTAGATATTTTGCTAAAGCGATGGAAGGGACGCTGAATGAAAAGGTAGTGGTATAGGCAGAATTGAATCAATGGTTAAATTATGCAATTGCAGAGAAAAAGCACTTTGCTTCAACAGATTGCCATGAAAACATCACCAGAATGGAGGGGAGAGAAAAGATTCATGGATGAGGGTAGAGGAAGGCAAGGCACTTCTCTTATAGGCAGACGTGGAGGCTGGGCTTTATGAGGACACTATAAAAACTCCTATGTCCTCTACTCGAGACCAGAGATGGTTTTGAACATGTAAGGATAGAGATGTGAAGAGATGTGGACTATTTCCGAAAGTATTTTAAGTATGTATTTCCTTTAGAGAAGATCCTCAGGAAATTGTTGGTTTGTCCAAGTGCCTTGGGCTCTGTTCTGGAGCCACCTTTTTGCTTTTGCAATGCTGTTTAGGAGCAAGTCCTCACATGCCACCAGGCACTCCTGTTGACAATTTTGACCTTTATTAATTCAGGTCTGCTCAATCTCCACCACTGATCTGTCAAGGCTGACACCTTGTCACACTCTGATTTTGCAGAAAGAATGTTGAAAGAGTTCACAGGCCATCACACTGGTTGACTCGATACCAGAGAGAAAATAATAATAATCAAAAATCTGAGGCCAACCTCATTCCTTTTCTATATTTAAACACGGACTAAATTGAAGTTGTACTGAGGATTACTCATGTGTCCCCAAGAGTTCTCAAGATGAATACCAGACTAACTGTGGGAATAGTAGAACTATTCATATGCTTATATAAATTGGTTTTCATGAGTAAATTTCCTGGTTTGCCCTTTTCCGCTGAAATATGTCCCTTGTTGCAGGGGGGGAAATGTAATAAAGCAATGCAATGTGTTTTTTAATCTTTGGAAAGTTGAAAAGGTTACATGCTGTGTGTGAGTTTTCTATTCTCAGAGTATACATACACATTCCACGAAGCAAAAACAACAACAAAAAAATCAGCATAATTTAACAGATTCCTGTGTCTTTGTTATCCCTACACTGTAGTTTTCTGGCAAGGAATGCGTAAAAGTAACTTTGCAGAGAAACAGCAGTTTGTTTTTGTAAATTTCAATTGGCAACCACAACCTTACGTATTTTCCATGCTCAGAAATTAAAAATGAGAGGTGTGCACCTCTGAGATTAAGTTATTACACTACAGCATTCAGGTTCAGTGGTGTTTAACCAATAAAGTAAACTACAACTTGCTGACATTTATTTAAAACTCTGGTATTTGGCTTCACGGTTTCTCTACCCAATTAGCCATAAAATGATTATGATAAAATAGATGTCCCTTACTAATGATATTATCATTATGATAGGTATTCTTAATTACTTTATAGCAGTATTAATGCTTAATTAGAATTGTCTACTGATCTTAGACACTTTTCTTAAATATAGCCAACACAGGGTCTTGGGATACATAGGTTTCCTTTGTATAGGGCAAACTGGTATCAGAGGGATTGTATTGTCAAATTTGAGAACAGGAAAGGGCCTTGAAGAAATTCCCTCATTCAACAGATGGAAATATCAGAGAAGCTATGTATGTCCTGCAGGCTATGGAGCAGATCAGAGGCAAGGCCAAAGTCCCAGGTCTGAACCCTTCCTTATTTTCTATGCCATTGATTATAATGGTAATCCTGAGTTAGTTACAGAAAAAACAAGATCAAATCTCATGCATTATGAGTTTACTAATACAATTTTTAACATGATTTTCAATAGTCATTGAGCTCAATCTTGCTTTACAATTGAGTTTTACTTGTGTAAGTTGTAAGCATAATTTTTTTTTTTTTAAATTGAGACAGGATCTTGCTCTGTCTCATGGGCTAAATGGCACTGTTCCTCATAGCTCAGTACAACGTCAAGCTCCTGTGCTCAAGCAATCCTCCTGTCTTAGCCTCCTGAGTAAAGTAGTTACGCTATAGTCATACATCACCATACCCTGCTAATTTTTCTGGGTTTTGTAGAGACAGGGTCTTATTTTTGCTGCGTCTTTTCTCCAACTCCTGGCCTCAGGCGATGCTCCCACTTTAGCCTCCAAGAGTGCTAGGACAAGCCTGCACCAGCTCCCCTGGCCACAGGAGTAAATTGTTGAAAAGAAAATAAAAGTCTTTAAATTTTAAAACTGAGGTATGGAGATAGGAAATTGTCACCACCTGATTTTTCGTAACATTTTTTCCTTCCACTTAACATATTAGCAAAAGAGTCTCGCCACCTGTGGCTCAAGTGGCTAAGGCCCCAGCCACATACACCTGAGCTGGCAGGTTCGAATCCAGCCTGGGCCCGACAAACAATGACAGCTGCACCCACAAAATAGCCAGGCGTTGTGGTGAGCACCTATAGTCCCAACTACTCGGGAGGTGGAGGCAGGAGAATTGCTTGAGCCCAGGAGTTGGAGGTTGCTGTGAGCTGTGATGCCAAAGCACTCTACCCAGGGGGACAGCTTGAGGTTCTGTCTCAACAACAACAACAATATATATATATATGAACAAAAGAAAATTGAACAAACGGAAAAGTGAGTGAATAATCACAGAGCTATGTTGCTGAAGGAGGCCCCATATGCCAGGCACTGTGGCAGAAAGGAATTGACATTCTTTCTCTCATTCATTCTTTGTTCCTTGACCCAGGTGGAAATTGCTCAGGTAGTGTGGATGAGCAAAGGAGACCTGATATATAGAATCTGATTCTGAGACAAAAGCTTTCTGTCTATGCAATCTACCTAAACAAAATAGATAATTCTATATAAATGATGAATTCCTTTAAAAAGTAGAGTTTCAGCCTTTTCCCCCTTATATTTAGCACAAGGCTCTGAAGACCAAAGTACCAACATGCATTCTGATGACAATTCATATAAGATAATATGTGATCTGAGAATGTACAGGCCAGGTTATATAAAAGCAAACTGAGTACTTCTAAATATCTTTGAAGTAAATAAAAATTGCATATGTGGTATATGTGTTTTTTTCTCTTGAAGAATCACACAACTTTCCTATGCTACCCATTCAGGGAAACACATTTCCTCAAAATTTTCAACCTAAATATACATTTATATTTCAGTAATACGGTTATTACAAGAATACAGAGAAAAAAATGTAAAGAAAGGCATCTATTTTCAAGTATTCCTAACCTCACAACACTCCCATATTTATAAGTATATATTTGAACTATTAATCCTGAATCATTATCATATTTTCACGAAAGCAATGTTCTAAATTTGTAAGTTTGACAGCCTATTTCCTATAGGAATATTAAGGGCAATCAATTATTCATTAGGTACATTTGTAAAGTTCATTAATTTAACCTAATTATTTGGTCACACACAGACCAACCTATTTTCTGACTTTACTGGATTGGTCAAATACTTCTTTATATACCTGAGTTTGCAGAATCAAAGGCTTTTGATTTTACTGACCAATCTTTACTAGCCTTGTTAGAAAGCTTAGTTAAATAACTTGTATTTGAAGAAATGTTTGCTACTTTGAGCTACATTAAAACTCTGGTTTATCTGTAGTTTTCACCAAAGATTTTACATTTATAGCTGATCTTTAATGTAGTAATAATGTATAATAGCATAAGATGCACCACCACTATCATACCTGGACACTTCATTCAAATGTAGTATCCATTTTCAGCAGGGTGTGGTGGCTCACACCTGTGATCCTAGCACTCTGGGAGGCCAAGCCTGGTGGACTGCTTGAGCCCAGGAATTTGAGACCAGCCTGAGCAAGTATGGACCCCGTTTCTACCAGAAATACAAACCACTGAGACAAGAAGTCTCAAGAACTTGAGGTTGCAATGAGCTATAATGCCATGGCACTCTAGTCAGGGTGCCAGAGTGAGACTGTCTAAAAAGCCATAAAATAAAATAAAAATAAATAAATAACTTAAATGTATCCCTTCTCTGAAAACACTCTTCCATTTAAGGACTATGCCATCTGCCTGCTGTAGGAGTCACTCAGTGTAGGGCACCTACATATGTTCCAAAGTAGACCCACCTGATGCTCCACTACCAACCACCCAACACCATTCACCTCAGTTTGTCAAATATTCTTGTTGTAGACGAACAATGCATAGACGTTCATTCACAGTTCCTAGATGTTCTAGAGTAAGAAATGTTTACCAAGGTCAAAACATTTTCCTTCTAGTTCCTTCATCCTAGGCCTCTTCAGCTTTCTAAGAACTATAATATCATAGACCCAATATTTTGGGTAACTCTATCCTGGCACAATATGGCGTTAGCTAAATAATAAATCCTCATAGTGAGGCCAAATGCCTGTTCCATTTGAGATTTTCACACTTAACAATATGTTCTCCATTTTTATGACTGTAAGTTGCTGGATTTTAGAATTAAGGAATAGAATACAACCAAAAAGTAACTAAGGTTCCTGGGAAATTGGGGGAGCAGGTATTGAAGTAGAGGGAGTAGATATTTGGGGAGTAGATATTAAGTAAGTTTAAAACTCTTTTAAGTCATGTGATTCTCTACGAGAGAAGCCTTCAGAGATGTCTTACCACTGTTGGAAAATAACAAAAAACAAGGAGGGAAGAAACAAACCCAACCTGCATACGTGTTTTCTCTTTGCACACGGGTATTTATTACCTTTTAATTATTGTGTGCAAGAGGGTAAGAAACAAGGATTTTCTTTAAGTAATTCATGAAAGCTGTCCATATATCATCAAAATCATCAGTCCTGCCCTCGCTTCTGTACGCTGCCCTTTAACACACAGCCGAACATGACATTAATAATAATGTCTAATTAATAGATACCTATCCATTTTGCTGAAGAAAGTTGTATGGCACATTTCCAGAGTCACAGGAGTGCCCTTTTAGAATACTAAAAACTAATTTCAATTTTTCACTGCCAAAGTCCAAGATGTCTGCAGGAGTAGCAGTCCGGGCTCCGTTGAAACGTCACGTGTGCAATTCTCGCCCATGAGAGAGAAGGAAAAATCACTTCGAGAACACATGCAAATACGTAAGAGTCCCCTCATCTCTGACTTCTGGAAAGTCAAATGTTACTGTCGAATTTTCACCCAGTTTTCTTCACAGATCCGTAAAATCAGATAATCAGGTGTTAATATTAATGTGGTTCACTGAGGGAGATAAGGAAAATAATGAAGTCACATGGAGGCAAATGACATCGTGGAGGAGATGCAGAAATTTAGAAAACGAAACGTGGGGTCATTTTGTCAGAAAACTTTCATTATGGAACAGCCAATGCTTCAGGAAAAAAATAGTGTCTTTCTTTTCTTTTTCTTTAAAAGAACTAGCTCTAATTCTTCTTACCAAGAAAAAAGAAGTGCAGAAAAATAAACACTATTTTTATTAATTCTAAATAAAATCTTAATTTCAACTCTAAAAATCACTTAAGATCTAGTTTTATATTATATTATGTGAACCTTTAGTTAATTGGGTATTTTAAAGTCCTGCTTTCCACACTTCAGTGATGAGGTGTTTTAAGTATAGTTTCTCATATTATAGACCAGGCGTCCTCAAACTACAGCCCACAGGCTACCTGCAGCCCACCTAGGACATTTATCCGTCCCACCAGGTGTTTTTGCCACCCCTGCCTGTCCTGTTTAGCAGCTGACTCATCTCAGAGCCCGCAGTCCGGCCCTCCAACAGTCTGAGAGACAGTGAACTGGTCCCCTGTTTAAAAAGTTTGAGGACCCCTGTTATAGACAGACCATGTTGGGATTCAAAGTCAGAAATAGCAAGAGCCATAGAATATCTAGGAAATATGGGAGAATCCTTTTATTTTGATAGTTGGAAAAAGGGGATCCAGAGATTTTATACGACTTACACAAACTGACATAAGTTAAAAGAAAATGCAATATTGAGACCAATAACTTGTTTTGAACTGAAAACTTAGGAACAAGTAATTTAGAGAGAAAGTATGTACCTAAATGTCATAGAATTTTTTTAACAGGAAGAATCATTACTAATACTTTATTCAAAAACAAATAGAACAAGTCTCCAATTGCATATGCATAACCTGGCCCCCAGGGATATTATATGACTGTTCAGTGTCACAAATCTGCTGTGCAGATATAGGTGACCCACCACATTTCCTAACTTCCCTTATGTACTGGACTTGTTCATTACTGATTCTGGACAACTGAGACTCACTAAGTAAGCTGTGAATCACAAAACTTACATTATACATAACACTTCCTCCATAAGTACAGAAAGCATAGTGTAGTGTAAATAACACAGAGTTTATAGGGAGAGAAACAGAATCAGGTCAAGGTTCTCAAAATTATTAGCCGTGTATTGAGCTTTAGTTTCCTCTTACACAAATTAGGATAGTAACAAACAATGAAGTAGAGAGGTTGCTCAAGATTGAATAAGAAAACTAGCATAGTACACTTTGGATACACTTTCAATACAAAGGGATATAGAGAGATCAGTGACCTCTATGACTCTCAAAGGGAATTTTAAGGTGATGTATTATTTTTCTCTGACAACGATGTTTCAAGTTCGTGTATTAAACACTGTAATATTCTGACTGTGTTAAGGGACAAAGAGGGTCCGGCTACCTGTCACTGTCAGCGGCTATATAGAGACAGGGAGATAGGTCCACCAAACATTGTCAGAAATCTGGGATTCTAGAGAACACTGAGTGTAGCCTCTCTAAGACTGTTCTGTTCGTCCACTTCCAACATTATAGTTCTATATATTAAAGTTTAAAGTGAAGACCATGTTAACCCTTACCTTAAACAGTAATTGGCAGAACTCATGACTCATAAACAATTAACAATGTTTTAATTTAATAGTTAATCTCTTAAGTCAATCCACCTATACTAATCAAGACAGGCATCTTTAGGGTGGGAGCTAAATTTGTAAAACAAGAATCTGCTGCAGAGGTGAAGTCAGGCAGGACCTAAACTTAACAGCCCAGCTATGCCAATCTGCTCCAGCATGACAGGCTCCATCCTATTCTCACTAAAGGTGCTTTCAGCTGTTCCTTTAAAACAAATAATTCTCAATGTTGCCCCTTTTTGTCAGTCTGAAAATGGTACAGTGTAAAATACCAGGAAAAACAAAAATCTCTTAGCTAAACTTGGGTTTTCTGATTGGGTAAATTTTATGCAACCAAGAGCAAAGAGCTTACCGAGCTGGTATAGCCCATGCCTCGGTGTCCTGGTAGGTATTGGGTTTAAGAATTTTGAATTTTTCTGTGGGTGTAAACTCACATAGGGGGTGGGAAGGAGATGAGGGGGTGGGGGCGAGAGAGAGAAAGTGATAGTTGAAAGTAGCTAAGTGGTTTCTAACTCTCAAGTGTCAAAAACTTCAATACTGTATTTTTTTAGACAGAATGCTCCTTTGTTCTTGGAAAACCATCTAACTGAGCCTTTTAGTTATGCAAATGAAAAGCAAATAGTCTCTTTGGAAATGGAGATGATGTTCTAAAAAGGGTGAAAGTTCCTTCCTGGGAAAGGATTAAAAGTCGCCTACCTGAGTGGTTTTAGGAGAAAATGCCTTCCTTGCAGAGAAGATTGCTTGGCCTTAGAGTAATTCTCAGTGGCCATGGGTTCAAGAGTGGACACTACAAATAAATGAAAACTCTTCTAATAAGACAATGTGCAATACTCGGAGCTCATACGAGAATTGCTTTAGGTATTAGAAAGTCAAGTGTAACCCAGAGTTAGCTCCTCTATCCAAAATCTGCCCTCATTCCTGTACAAATTGTTAAATTCTGAGTTAGTTTTATAATTTCGAGAATTCTATTTTTTCTTTCTAAATTATTTTCGGTTCTTTTTTCCAGATCTTTCTGCTCTTCTTTTCAATCTCTTTCTGGTCCCTCATTTTTGTGATCCCGTCTTCTCTTTGTTTAAATTCTCATATGTGGGCATTTTATATTTTGTATCTCACACCTGTGAGTTCTAAATTACTCGGGAAGGAAATCTTTGCCCAGTGTTTCTGCTGACTCTCACTCTTGGTGCTCTTTTCTGGTGCATTTAGAGATCAGTGAATAGACGTTTGTATTTGTTCTTATCTGTGAAATAACTGAATGCTCAGGTGAGTGGTGTTGTTCCGTGCTCTCTTTCATTCAGTAGCTTTGTCCATGAGGCAACGATCACGTTGACTTAGTCCACTCCAGTCCCGTTCAGGCTTCATCTTGACAATCTGAGACTTAGCAAGCACCCAAGAGGGCCCGTGTGTATGCACCTGGCTCATAATCTCTATTTTAGCTCATTCTCTTCTTCTTTCCTTTTCCCTTTGGAGTTTTTTGATTGTGGTAACAAAATAATAATACCCGTATATGATGATTTGCATTTTTTTAGATAAGAGGACCTCTCATGGTATCTACCTGATGAGACTATCAGAAGAGAGGGTCTAAATTTTTTTCATTGGTACAATGATTGTCTAGACTACCTCCTATTTAGATGTGAACATGTTACAAACAGCCAAAGATAAACTCGTATTTGTACCTTCTGGATCACTTGCTTAAAGACACGTTGCTGGCTTGGGATTTCTTACCTACCTAGTTCAATCCTTGTTCCTGCTGCCTGAAAAATAGTAACAAATGAGTTCCAGCTGTCCATGCAGGGAAGGGAGCCCTCTGTCACGGGCAGCAGAACCTGCTGTTCCACCTGGGTCCCCAAGTGATCTCATGGAGTAGAGATTCCTGGCTAGAATGTCACGTGAAAAGGAAAGGAACATCTCCTTTGTGTGAATCTGTGCGTCCTGAGACCTCCTCCAGCAGACTACATGCATCCTAACAAGTGTGCTTCATTTTCGGGGGTGACATGACTCGATACCCTAAAAATGCTGAGGCAAGAACCATGTCCGTTTTTACAAACACATTCTCTAATCTTTTAACTGAAGATTGCAGGTGAAATTAAAATAAAGGAACTGGTATTTAGGGGAAGAAAAAAGAACACAGAAAGAAGGGGGGCATAAAGAGTTTAAATGTGACAGAAAACTGAAAAAAGTCTATCTTATCTTATGCGGGGGGGTGGGGGGAGTTGTAATTACCCAGTAAGATAAAAGCTGTTGAATTTGTGGCAATGGAAATATTAAGACAAATTAAATACCAAGCTTATCTCTGCTCCGTGCTATCAATATTTTATACTAAACATCTGTTCCTTGTATCTCATCTCAGAAATGCTTCTACACTTTATCAGCACAAGCACAGCTTTTCAAAGCAAATTAAGCTAAACCATTTTCACTTAATCACCAATTGATCACAACATGAAGAATGCCACATATTGATCTCTAAGAGCCCCATTTTTCCCAATTCAGAAAAGCATATTGGAAGAAACACTTGATTTGCAATCAGAGTAAACTGGTTAGGCTTATACTTCTGACACATTTTAAGTAGGAAGTATTTCAGTGGTTAAAAGGCTAAAACAACATGTGTTTTCAACAAGAGGTGAACAATAGGCAATTTCCCACTTTTGGTTTACAAAGTCTTAGAGCTACTAGGGACCTAGAGAACCTCTAAGTTTGATCGAGTTTCCTAGAGGAACGTCAAAGAGAAGACGGCATTTTTGTTTTTTAGGCCACGTGACATTGATATCTGGATGTGTTTGAAAATGAGCACAGAAGCAAACTTGACCAAGGGCCATTACTCTAAGCTAGGTGGGCCTCATATGGATTTATCACCAGTCTCTGGTTTAGTTCTGGTTCTGGGTATTCAAATGCCCACAGAACCAGGGCAGTTAATGTGAGTAAGTGAGAAGGCATATTATGCCCACATTATATGGTTAGGTGCTCTTTAATTCCAGATAATTGTTGTTCCTGGAACACATATGAACCCATCGTTAACACATGTTCTTACTTCAGGGCATGTCGCACCCAAGGGGAAACTTCCCCTTTTCCCTCTGTCACTGAAAATCACTGACAAAAAGGAAGACTGATAAGAGAAAAGGCACATAAATATATTTGATCATAATTTTACATGACATGGTAGCCTTCAGACAGAAGATAGAAAGATACAAGGGAAACTGTACAATGTTAGGCTGTGGTTAACAAAGTATGGATAGTCACATAGAAATATGTATGACCGGACAAAAGGGTAGGTTTTAATACCAAGGAACTGGATGGGAAGTTCTTTTTTTTTTTTCTGATGAAAGGTGTGAGTTTTTATTTTGAATACTCCTGCAGAGCGATAATGACCTTGTCATTTCTTTGGGAAGTAGGATGATTAATATTCAATAATTCTTACTGAGAGGCTGATTTCACCAACCCACGGCCCTTTGCATAACAATTGCAATGGCTTCATCTTACCCAACTCAAAACAGGATTCTCAGGATGGGTCCCAAGGGTCACTTGAGTGGTGTAAGGGATGCTCAGCCTTGGACACTGAGCCCAAACTCAAAAATGATGGCAAAGAGAAATGAAGAAACACATGGATGATAATTCTCTGACAAAAGATTTACAGTGTTTCCCATGAGGGCCTTTTTCCTCTTACTACAGGAGGGAAGAATTAATAGTAAGCATTTATTTAAAGAGCCCTACCCAAAATGTGGTTTGCTTTTGATAATTAGACCAATAGTCACGTCCCAAAAATGAAGTCTGAGGCTGTCTGTTTAGCAGGGTCCTCCAGCTTCTTAAACAGGGGGCCAGGTCACTGTCCCTCAGACTGCTGGAGGGCCAGACTGCAGGCCCTGGGATGAGTCGGCTGCTAAGCAGGACAGGCAGCGGCGGCAAAAACACCCATCGGGCCGGATAAATGTCCCAGGAGGGCTACATGTGGCCCGTGGGCCATAGTTTGAGGATGCCTGGTTTAGAGTGACTCTCCTTGGCCTCTCTCTGCCAGCTCTCCTTTCTTCTGGATATGAAGAAGGACCATTTCTGGAATAGGGATCTTATGGCTTATAATCAAACAACGTAGTCAGATCATTTCTTTATGTCCAGTTTTTACACATAAGGGGGAGGGGAAAGTTAGAGAGATCTTTTAGTTTCCATGGCTTGCTTTAGGAGAAAGGGTCCTGGTTTCTTTGTCTTGCCTTGGGGAAGAGGGATTCTCATTTCTCTGGCTAGCCTCAGAGGAGGAAAACGAGAGGCCAGAGACAGAAGGGAATGAAAAGGGCAAGAATCTGCTTGTGAGGGCTTCGTTCTGAGTTATTTTCTGAGACTTTTCAAAGACAAGCTTCAATTTAAAAAAGGAATCAAGATATATTCAAAACTTTTTTGCATCCCGGTGTGTGTGGCCTAAACAAAGTAGATTTGTGCATTAGATTTGTGATCTGATTCTCAATTTAAAAACTTCTAATTTAGTCCCATACACTAAATATAGAAAAAAGAAACAAGAGGCCAATGATGAAGAAGCGGGGGTGGGGGGGTAGTGGTGGTGGTTCTAGACTGGGGGACCAAATGTTCTTTTATGTCTGGGACTGCCCTGGTCTTAGCACTGGATGTCACACACCCCGGGAAAGTCTGGAAACCTGGGACAGTTGATCACCATAAATCTTACAATCTGTGCTTGTTTCTCTCACCAAACTCTGACTACACCTTTCTTTTTTTTGAGCTAGCGGGCCTCAAATTTACTTGGAGATGGGGAAGCCCAGGTGTCTATGGGAGTGGCAGATCACACTGGCTGTGGTCCTGCTCACCAAAGCTAGACATAAAACTAGATGGGGACTAAGAATCATATGGACTGAGTGATTATCTTCACCTTGGAAATGCAGCTTCTCTGACTTCTTACCTAATCAGTTTCCTTAAAGTCACATACTGGGAGAATGTATGTGTTTATTTTGGATTTATATTTTCCAGGTTGTCTAACATGTCTAAGAAAGGTACCTGCAAGAAAATCAAATTTTGGTTTAATTTCTTTTTCACACATATGTTATATCGTTCACTAACAGTCCTATCATTTAGCACGTCAGTGTGACAGATCAAACTTCGGAATTTAAATAAACTCCAGTCATTTCCACAGCACAGATGAAGACCTCAGGGAGAGGGAGTGGGGCGAGAGAGCAAGCTCGCCTTTTCGAACTGGGAGGTTACAGATCTACTACTCATTTTACTCGGAGACCCAGGGAATCTATCTGTGCTCCGAGTTCCAACCAACTTCAAAGGGAGACTCGTGATCACAGAAACTCAATGAAATAATGGAACAAGAATAAAATTGGCCCTGTGTGAATTCGATTGCAAAGGCAGGAACCTGGCTTCATTTACCTAAGAAGCTAACGTTGAAATGGAAACCTTTATATGCCCGCTGTAGTTTTCTAAGTATCCGGATTTGATACCATTCACTAATCTAGAGAAACTCACACAGAAATTAGGGTGGGATAAAACAAAAGGCAGTAGTTTTTCCTTCCTCTTTTCGAATGATTGCCCTTACATACGCTCTTATCTTTTTTTTTCCTTTTTTATAACCAGAGCCCACATTGAAGTGACAATTAGAGGATGATTTTTTTTTTCCTTTGGCCCTGAAGGGATCTAGCAAGAGACTTTAGTATTTTTCTCTTTGTAAAATAAAGCCTGGCTTTGAAGCCAGGATCTCTGAAATGAGGCATCGCAAATGTCCTTTGATGAATCAGTCTGTGTGAAGGAGAAGGGAAGAAGGGAGCAGCAGATTGATTGCAGCTAATGTACCTCTCCTGCCATGCCCTTTTAATCTTCCTAGAATGGCCCCAGATAATCAAGAGGTCAATCATAAATCCATCAAGGGCTGCTTGTCTCAGGGCAGTTTCCAAACTGCTGAAGCCAAAGCAGTTAGCTGGAGCAGGGGGAGAGAGGATCGTGGGGGGCTGTTGAAAACATCAACTTCAGGGGGCAAACTGAAGAGGGAGAACATTGTCCATGAGAAATCCTTTTTGGCAAAAGGTTCAGAAAGTGCCTTGCCATGAACTTCATTGACTCATAAATAAATAAATGAAAACCTCACCTTTTGCAAAAGGGGGCAGCGATGCAAGATATTCTGAGCAAAATGGGGGAAAAAATACCCCAAACCCCAAAACAAAAAACAAAAGCCCAGAAGAAGACAAGAAGACAATAGAGAACTCAGTTGCAGTTAAGAAACCAGGGAGTTACAAGTTGTAACCTCTGTTGGCTGACACTCCCGTGGCAGTTCTGCAAGTTCTACTAAATATCCCCTTAGGGATTTCATGCCTCTGGGGGCCCTCTGTCTAAAAGGAGAGACTGAAAATGAGTTTAGGGGCTGAGAAAAGATTGCTTACATTAGGAAGCCACAGTATCTGTGAAGTTTCTCAGTGTAGGGCTGCCAGCTAGCTGCCCTCAGTAGCAGCACTTGGCAGCTTGGATCCTGCTAGCCAGGAAAGAAATAGCCTTTTCCTTTCCTCCAAGAACATCTCCGACTTCAGATGGCAGCCCCTTTTAAATTTTGGATGAGGTGTCAAATGAAATTTGACAGCTAACTGATAGGTTCAAATTCTCACAGGGCAGTCTATCCCTGAGGACACGGAAAAACTAATTCACTGCCAGGCCGGCGAATTTTCAGCGATCCTTATCATTTCACATTCGGTTTGATGTGCAACCAACTGCTTTTTCTGGTGGAACACTACTTCTCATTAGATGGGCTCCTCTGTGACAAAGGGCAATGATTTTAGAAGACACGTGTCATCTCCAAAGCTCTATGATGTTCTAAAATTAATTTATTTATTGGCAAAGTGGAGAATTACCCATGTTAGTGAAATCCCTGACCCCAAAGGTATCTGGGAAAAAATGTTACTTTTAATGTCACTTAGGTGTCACAAATAGTCCAGGAAATAATCTTAAAAATTCAAAACTGTACAGCTTGGAATAATTTTTTTAGTCTTTCTTATTACCACCCTACCTTATTTCTAACCCTGCTTACACAGCTTTCTCTCATAGATAGGTTCTTATCCTCCTATCTGTGGGGTTGACCTTGTCTCAATCCTCAAATCATCTGAAACTTGACGTTGGAAATATTAAGGGGTTTTAATCTCAACCCCTTCTCAAATGTGGTAGGAGGGCACTGTTTCACAGGGGATGAAGCTCAAATTTAGGCTTAGTTCATCCTTACTACACCTATAAGAATTGATAATTATTAAATTATTAAGATATCCTTTTTCTTATCTGCAAAATGAGGCATAGGTATGGAAAGGATGGAATCAAATAATATCTGATACTTAGCAAGGGTTCCATACATTTATTTAAAGATTCAACAAATACTTATTGATCTCCTATTTTTCTTAGATCCTTTCTAGGACACATCAGTGAAAAAAACAGATCTCTGACCCTAAGGAATTTATGGGTGGAAAACAGTAAACAATAAAGTAAACAAATAAAATATTGAATGCTTTAAAGGGTAATGAATATAATGTGAAAATAGAATAGGGTGAAAAATCATAGAAATGGAGGGGCAGAGATAAGTGATTGGGTAAGGCAAATAGGGTGGTCATGATAGGTAGTCATGGAAAAGGTATGTAGTCATGGAAAGTCATGTAGCTATCTGTGTGATGTCCTCCAGGTAACGGGGACATCCATCCATCACTCATGCTCTAAGGAGGGAGAGTCCCCAGGGTCAGCTTGGGGTATATGGAAGATGAGGTGTGAAATAGAAGGGGCCGTTTAGGCGATTCTAAGAACTAAAGTGCTTAAGCTAAATAGGAAACCACTTCAGTATCTAAGTAGAGGAGTAACACACAATTAGACTTAAATTTTACTGGATTTCCTCTGAAAGTAGTTTGGGTGGAGGTAGCAGACAAATCTAGGAAACAAGGCGACCAGCTAGGAGGCCTTTGCAATAATTTAGATTAAAGATGTTGGTGAGAGTGGCTGGGACTGGAGAGGTAGTTCTGGAAGAGATTATAAATGGTTGGATTCTATACATACATATTTTGGAGGTAGAAGCAGAAGGTTTCCTGAAGGTCTGGATATGTATGTGTATGAGCAAAAGAAGAGTCAGATAATGGGAAAGGAAGGAGCGGAGAGCTCAGGAATGTCAGCAGCTCAGATTAAGACATGTGGACATCACATTGCACATGACACAACCAAGTACAGATGTCCAGTGGGCAGTTGATTGTGTGAGTCTGGAGTCCAAGACCAATGCTTGTGTTGGATATTTAAATTTGGGAATTGTCCCCTATCTATGATACTTAAAGTCTTTAACTACATGGGGTCGTGAAGGGTGAATGCTAAATATAGAAAAGGTGATATCATGACTCACTTCAATCTTAAGAGAGCGAAGAGACAAGGGGAGACTAGCAAAGGAGACAGCGAATGATTAGTAAACTAGGAAAGCCTCACAGAAGTGTAGCTTGTAAAGTCATCACACTACATGAGATCATTACAAATGGAGAGAAATTCATCAGAAGACCCATGTTAACCTTGACAAGTACAGTGTTGGTGGAGTGATAAATCTCTTATTGGAGTGAGTTTAATAGAGAATGTGAAGGGAAGAACTGGGGAATGTGGGTATGGGTATCATTTTAAAGAGTTTTGTTGCAAATGAAAAGCAAGGAATTGGGGGAATCTAACGAAACTGTGTCATAGGAGACATAATACTATATGCATGTTGCTGAAAATGATCTAGTAGAAGAAAGATCAAGAGAATTGCTGTCAGGATGTCCTTGAGAATTTAAGAAGTAGAAGTATATAATGTATAAGACAGGGACTAGCTTTAGACAAGCCTGTAGTAATAGGCAGCAAGACAGAATAACAGGGCATGAGTGCTCACAGGGGGGTAGAGAGGTGGAGGGAGTGTGCAAAGATTTCCTTCTGCTGAATTTATTTTTCTCAGTGAGGTAAGAAGCAGCATCATTAGCTGAGAATAACATGGAGTAGAATGTTGGTGGATTCTTGGAAGATGTGAAATCATTAACTATGAAAACAGGAGAATGAGAAGAGTAGGAAGTTAAGGAGTAACTGCCTGGTAATATTAGAGTCCCAGTGAATTTTGTGTTCATGAAACAAAATTGTACAGGTCAAGCAGTTGTGTGCATTCCTCTACTGCATTTAAGGTTTACAGGTACATGTATGGGGTAGGCAGACAGTTTTTGTAGGGTTGTGGTTCTCTATTAGTAGAGGATGAAGTGGGAGAAAAGTGAAAGTCACAATATTAGTAGGGAAGTGATTATAATAATTGATCACAGAATTAATATACAAAGGGAAGAGAAGAAGGATGGTAAATGGTGAGGAATGGTCAGAAGTTGATAGGATTCAGTGAATGGAGATGTTAATATAAAGGAGGCTGATTCCTCCAGGGAGTGAGTCAGAGATGTTGAAGGTAGAAATGGACTGCAGATAAACAAAATTGCAGGGTTACAATTATCTGTATTGATTAGATACAATTAGAATATACACTCAAGGTCTGACCTTGGGAGTGAGGACCTGAAATGGAGTGAAGATTTAAAAAAAAAAAAAAGATTAGTTTTCAAAAATGAGGATTTAAGGTGTTAGAAGGAACATCTGCCACCAAGAATTAAAACTGGTGTAGTGTTGGAGAGTGTGACAGTGAAGTACGTGGTAAAGTCATCTGGAAATGAGAGGAAATGACCTGGGGTCCAGTAGCTGACAGCAACAGTAAGGTACACTGATGATGTGATCTGATAGCTTAAATTTCGAAGCTAGGATTTTTAGGAAAATGTAAAGAAGACTAGTCTGAAAGCAGCACCGAGAAACAAAAAGGGCATTCGTCTCATATGTGGTACCCGACAAATCGGTTGGGGGTGGCGCAAATGCAATCCATTAGGGAAAGTAGTATCCTCAGGACACAGCTGGTAGAATTTGAATATTATAACCCAAATGTGATATATATTAAAGTAATTGCACCGTTTGTGCTACTCTCCTTTACATTAATTCATATTTCATTGATGGATTAATTTCACTCTTAATTTAAATACTAGGGAAATATTGTCAGATAGTAGAATTGAAGGCAATCCTCAATTCTCCGTATCACATCAAAAGAAAACTCAACAAACCTCAGCATATACAGTTGTATGATTTAAAATGGGTCTTCTGTTTTGATTCTCTCGTCTTTGGACAGATGAGAAAAGGTTGCAATGGAAGGTGTTCTTGTTGCATGGAAGAAGCGACTCTATCGATGGTTATTTTCAAGTTTGAGCAATCATTTCCAACTCATTTCCCATTTTTCCTTTTAAAAAAACCCACCCCACCAAGACTTTCAATAGCAGCGGGTGAAATAATTTGGGCAGCTGACAGGCAATTCAATTTCCTGGCAGATTTTTAGATAATCAGACACCCAGGAGAAACTTGTAAATTTGTTTTATTCATGGTCAATTTGCTATGGCACATTTTCCTCTACTAGCTCAACTCAACTTTTTACTCAGCAGAGGAGTAGAACATCATTATGTTTCAGCACAACTGGCTTAGGTGGTCAACCAGGCACAGACCATCATTTCTACAAACGACCCCTCTCCTTGCCTCCTACACTCTTAAGAGTCACACTCTGGTCTTTGTTCATCCTTTAAAAAGCGCACGCCAGACTCTCCTGGCTCAAATATACAGGGGAAGGAAACATAATTCCTCTGACTCTCTGTGCCTCTTGGAGCCAGTGGACTCTGAGACAATTACAATAAGATTAGGAAATCAGTTGATCCACGGACCAGGAGCTAGAGAGCTGAGGTGCATGTAAAAAGAAGTACTTTGATCAACAAGTGTCTTAGGGTGCCCAAAATCTATACACAGAGGGTTTAGGAGAAGATACTATAGTTGTGGTTACGTGTCCTTCTACCAATTGGAGAGGAAAGGCCAGATATGGACTTGGAGAAAGGGATTCCAATTCAGTGTCTTGGAAAGAATGTTGCTCAAGAAAATCCCTTAGGGCCAAGTGACCCCCAACACAGATGGACCACAAAAAGCCAGTGGCTTAGAAGAATTATAATAGGTCAAATAGAGGATCACACCCCGGTCATGGCACACGGAGATCTCTAGTGAAGTATCTCCAAGAAAACTGGTACCAAAATCTCTCAAAAAAGAGGCTTGGCGCCCATAGCACAGTGATTATGGAGCCCATAGCACATACACCAAGGCTGGTGGGTTTGCATCCAGCCTAGGCCTGCTAAACAACAATGACAACTGCAACAACAAAATAGCTGGGCATTGTGGCAGGTGCCTATAGTCCCAGCTACTTGGGAGGCTGAGGCAAGAGAATTGCTTAAGCCCAAGAGTTTGAGGTTGCTGTGAGATGTGACACCAGGGCAATCTACCAAAGGTGACATAGTGAGACTCTGTCTCAAAAAAAATAATATAAAATAAAATAAAAAAAGAATTGTCCTTTGAACATCTGCCTTACTCAGAGGAATCAATGTCAGATTATAACTTTGCCACCTGCCAAGTGTATCTATGGATTTGAACATTCCTGCCTTGTCTGTGTTGGGAGAAATGTCATTCAGCTGATTATTTCTATATAGAAATGAAAGCCTATTGTCACATTTTCTGATTAAAAACACTGAGAAGAATCTGAATCATTATTTTATAAGTGCTTTTATTCTTAAAATATAATTGAATAACTTTCATTAGTGATATAGCAAATTAAATATCCTGACAGGCCTGATAGGGTCCATCGTGTAGAGTCTCAAACCCTCTGATAACAGCTCTAATGCAACTGGCAAGGTCTTTTACCCCTATCTCAGCTGTCGTCTTTGCCTTTTTTCTTTCCTATCCTAAAATTTTCCCACTTTTTAAATGTAGAAAATGGCTCTATATTTTCCCTTAAAAGTTTTCTTTTAACTTTGAAAAATTAAAAGTTAGAAGTTTTAAAATTTTTAGTTTATTTTTTATTTTCCATTTCATTTCATTTCACTTATTTATTCTTGTAGACAAAGTCTTAACCGTGTCACCCTTGGTAGAATGCTGTGGGATCATAGCTCACAGCAACCTCAAACTCTTGGACTCAAGCAATCCTAATGCCTCAACCTCCTAAGGAGCTTGGACTACAGGCAGCAACCACAGCACCCAGTGATTTTTTTCTATTTTTAGTAAAGAAGGGGTCTTGCTCTTGCTCAGGCTGGTCTTGAACGCCTGAGCTCAAGCAATCCACTGGCCTTGGCTTCCCTGGAGGGTTAGGATTAAAGGCGTGAGCTACCCTGCCTGACCTTAAATTTTTACTTTTGACAAATAATAATTGCATGAATTTATGAGATACGATGTTATGTTTCGATACACATTTTAATATTTCTTAGGTTTTTATTCACTACTTGCTCAGTCACTTCTTCTCAGAATATTTGATGCCTCTGATCTAGACGGCAGCAGGTGATTGATTTTCAATTCTCTTCTATCTTGATTTCATTTATGTTTCTTTCCAACAATGAAACAATAAATATAAAGTATAAAAATACAGGAGTAGGTAGAAAGAATGTTTTTACAATCTCACAGTCACTATGGTTATGATCTCAGCAGTTACGGTCATTATAATCATTTTGGTTTGAAGAGTTTCTCTGCCTTTCCCTCCCTTCCTCCTGTCCTCCTCCCTACCCTCTTTTGGATTAAAAATAAATAAGCCCTCCACAGAGAAGGAAAATAAAATTTCTATTGCCTTTCCTCTGCCCCTTCCCCCTTTTACACTCTCAGATGAAAGCAATGATACTCCGATTTTGCACCCATCATAAGAATTTGATCTGAGGCATGTAAAAGAAATATAACTTTGAAAGTTTTGCTAGTCCTTTAACCGTGGAAACTGGGATGGAAAGCTCCTTTGTGCAAGGAAACTTCTTATCTGAATATGCATGGGTAAATCCTAAGGTTTAGCTGAGAATGGAGAGGTTGAAACAAAGAAAGGGCAATTTGCTTTGCATAATAATGTAATGGGAATATTTCACTTTCCCCTGGAGGCTTGAGATGGAGGAGGTTCAGAGAAGGGGAAGGCCTGGGAATCAAAGATGGGAGAACATGCTGCCTGCTGTGGGGGCTGGGCAGGTGCTGAACAGTGAGGCAGCAGACAGGGGCCTATTCTGACAGCCAGAGCCAGGGAGGAGGCCCCAACAAGGAGCCGGAGCACTCAGGCCCCACATACAATTTTAAGTTGTTCCCCACTGCTTAACTCTCTGCCTTTACGTGCGAGTCTTCCGTGCGAGTCACATACCCAGCAGTGTACGTGGCTGCTGCTCTGAAGGATAATAAATAGGGGGATTCCTTCCTGTTTTGAAAGAAGGAAACCAGAGTGAGCTACAACGACCTGTAGGGACAGGGAGGGGACAGGAGAAGCTCAGGCATAGAAGCTGGAAGCTCCCTGCTAAGTTACCATCATGAGAATGTGTGACCCAAAAGGCCGCGACATTTCCCACGGCTTAACTAAACTTCAGACAGGTTTCTTCCTGACTCTGGGCCTCTGACCTCCCTTTTCTTAGAGCATTTACTTCCAGAAAACAACTCTCAGTTGAAACTTCTTTCTCTTCTCCTTTGAGATGTAAATCATCTTTCAGTCTCTCCCCAGGTTTACAACCCGGGCCTGTCTTTCCCAAGACCTAGGATCCATTCTTTTGAATGGTAAACACCAAAACCGCCCCCTCCCCCCCTCCAGAGCCCTGGTCTCTTCTCTGTGGGATGGCAGGGCCTGAGCTTCACTAAGTGCCAATTAGTAAACACAGAAGGCCTGATCGCATTGACTGGCCTCCTTCCCATCTCCTCCAGCACTTTCCCATTAGCTCACCCCAGCGCTTAAGAACTCTCACTTTTTGAATTCGTTAGAATTGAGTTAATATCCTCTATTGCAAGAGTCTTAAATAGTCTTCCTTGCTGTTTGTAACAAGTGTCCAGTATAATTTCTCTGTGCCATTCCGCATCTCAGGATTCACTGGAAAACTGGGGAGAGCTTTGAATTGGGCATAGCTGTGTGGTGTGGCGGACATCAGCCTCTGCACCTGCCCAGCACCTTAGTCAGCCTTCTCATGCTACCACCAGGATTTCACTTTAAGGAACTATCCCTCCTTATGCTGTATGGCTTTATGGGAACTGTCAATGGGGGGCATTGCACCCTACTCCATTCCCTGCCAAGTGGTGGACATAGAACCGGGGGCCAGCTACTTGGGAGGCTGAGGCAAGAGAATTGCTTAAGCCCAAGAGTTTGTATATTATACATATACTCATTATGTATAATTAAGAGCAAGGAAACCCTAGAAATGCATTCCATCCTACCCTGTCCTTTCCTTTCTTACGCTCTCCCTACCTCTCCTTTTCTCTCCTACCCTCTCCTTTCCTCTCCTACCCTCTCCTTTCCTCTCCTACCCTCTCCTTTCCTCTCCTACCCTCTCCTTCCCTCTCCTTTCCTCTGCTACCCTCTCCTTTCCTCTCCTACCCTCTCCTTTCCTCTCCTACCCTCTCCTTTCCTCTCCTACCCTCTCCTTCCCTCTCCTTTCCTCTCCTACCCTCTCCTTTCCTCTCCTACCCTCTCCTTTCCTCTCCTTCCCTCTCCTTTCCTCTCCTACCCTCTCCTTTCC
>CAUYQV010068741.1:0-16708 GCA_963574575.1 Galagoides demidoff | reverse complement strand
TATATTGACCAGTTTGTTATCATCCCTTGGGTAGTCAACTTACAAAGGTTCTGCTATATTTAATTTCAATAATGTCCCAACACTTTAAGGTAAATCACCTACCAGTGCTGTGAATTAAAAGCTACACCCCAAATTGGACCTCTCTTCCTAGACAAATTTAGGGTATCCTCCTGGATGTCTGTCTTTACCCAGGAGCAGACCCTGCCATCAGGTTTTGAGCAAGTGCTTGTTAAATGGAGGGTAAAGAAAAGACCAGTGTTGGAGAAGAGAAATCAGATAACTAAGGAAAAAGCTAATCAAGAAGGCCAGCTCCAGGCGGTGCCTGTGTCTCAGTGGGTAGGGCACTGGCCCCATACACTGAGGGTGGCGGGTTCAAACCCACTTCAGGCAAACTGCAACAAAAACATAGTCAGCTGTGGCAGGCGCCTGTAGTCCCAGCTACTCAGGAGGCTGAGGCAAGAGAATCGCCTAAGCCCAGGAGTTGGAGGTTGCTGTGAGCTTTGTGACAACACAGCACTCTACAGAGGGCGATAAAGTGAGACTCTGTCTCTACAAAAAAGAAAAAAAAAAAAAGAATGGCAGCTGCCATGTGGCTTACTAGAGCTTAATCCCACTGGGGAATTTGGGGAGCCAGTGCTGCCCATCTAAAGCATGAGAGCCAAGGTAGTATTACATTCTCTCCTGTTAATCTTTGCTTGAGGACTGTACCCAATGTATATCCAGCCTGCAGCACCCAAGCCAAAGTGTCCTATAGCCAGGAACCATCTTCAGGCAAAAAGAAAATAGGTGTTAGTGGCTGGAAGTCAGGTAGCAGGCAGGGTCCCAGGATGGAAGGCACTGTCATTGTCTACATTATCACAGCATTGGGAATAGACGAAAAGTCTTCAAGTCCAGATCCCTAAGTGCCCCATCCCTGAGGAAACTGCGGGATGAGTCCTATAACCTGAAGAATCTAGAGCTGGAGATCATGTTGCCCAGCCTTCTGTGAGTAATTACATAATCGTGTGTGCTACATGTATCTTACCATTAATCTTTGCTTTTTATAAATAAGGATAAAGAGTTACACATGTTCATTAAGATAGGAAAGAGTTATTGTGAGCAACATCTAGTAGAGAAACAAGACTTGCTGGAATGATCTGGAAATGTTTCAGATAGTTCATAAGTGCCAGTCACTCGATTTCCTAGTAATTTGTTGACAAAATCATGCTGTAATACAAAATATATTTATTTCAAATTTACCTAACTTGTGATCTACTTTGGGACTAGAAACCTAAAATAGTAATTAGCAGTGTCACTTTCAATTTCCAAAATTGTGAAGTTAATCAAGTCATCACAAGTAACAAATCTAGATTCCTTGGTAATTTTGCTGTTATCACTGAAATATGTCCTCGTATATTTGGGATGGAGTAAACATTTTCTAATTTATTTCCCTACCTACATCTATTAAAAGTCCCCCCAGAACAATTACACTTGGTTACTTTTCAGAAATGGGAAATAAATGATAGATTCTATCTTATTCTATTTTTAGTTTCACTGTTTCTTTTTCAGTATCGTTACATGACAAGGAAATCTAACAATGCCTATAAATAGAGGAATTTAAAATGAGGATAAATTCTCATGTTTTCAATATCCTGAGTTCCTAGCCTCGTGCTAGGATGACAAGAGTTCAAACAGTTAATTAAAGTAATGTCATCGATATTCTTAACTTCTTTCTCAATTTGAACTCTTATAGGCTTGTATCTGTATAAGGAACGACTGGCAGGGATATTTCAGTTCCAAAAAGTCCAGCAATCATTTCTACAAGTGTAGTTAAGGAAGGAGCGATTTGTTATGTAATTCTCACATTAGAATTACAACGTTTGTCAAGTTAACAAGTGGCCTAACCATGGCTTGTCCTAGGTAAAACTGTTTAAAAAGTTATTGGTTTTATATACAAACATATATATATATGCACACACACACATAGACATACTATATATATATATATATATATATACATATATATGTATATATTTACATATACTTGTATACTTTTATATATTTTCTACCCAGAATTTGTAAATGTGACCCTATTGAGGAAAGGGAGTTGCTATGGTGTATATGCTAGTGTTTCCCCCAAATTCATGTGTTTGAACTTAATCCCTAGTGTGATAGTACGAAGCAATAGGATAGAGCCTGTGGAAAGTAATTAAATCATGAAGACTCCACCCTCATGCACATATAGAGCTTGAAGGAGCTCCCAATTCCTTCCACCAAGTGAGGACACGGAAAAATGTGCCATCTGTGAGAAACAGGCCTTCCCAGACACTAAATCTGCATGTGCCTCTCAGTCTTGGGCTTCCCAGCTTCCGGAACTGTAAGAAATGAATTTCTGTTGCTTATAAATTACCCAGTGCATGGTATTTCATTATAACAGCCCAAACAGATGAAGACAGAAATTAGGGCCAAGAAGCAGGGTGCTGCTATAACAAATACCTAAAAATGTGAAAGTGCATTTGGGTCTGGCTAATGGATAGAGACTGGAAGAGCTTTGAAGTGAGTTGCCATCATAGATGGACCTTTAGGTGATTCTGGTAAGACTCAGAAGAAGGAGAGACCTATAGAGAAAGTCTCAATTTTCTTAGAGATTAACTGTGTGGTCAAGAGCAGAATGCTGGCAGAAATATAGGCAATAAAGGCTATGGTGATGGTATCTCAGACAGAAACAAGGAACATACTACTGGGAACTGGAGGAAAGGAGAACCTTGTTATAAGATACCAAAGAGCTTGTCTAAACACATTCATTCCTAGTGTTTTGTACAAGGAGAAACTTACGAATGACAAAGTAAGACACAGGATGAAAGGAATCTCTAAGCAAAGTGTTGAGAGTGCACGGTGGCTTCTGTTGATCGCTTATGTAGGTGGGTAAATGCAAGAAAAGAGAAGCAAATGGCATGTGAAATGTATAATCAAAAGGGAAGCAGAGCCTAAAGATTTGGAAAGCTATGTTATAAAGAATGAAAAAGAACACAAAAGATGTGGCTGAATATCTTTTGATAAGATCAGTTTGGCATTGCAGAAGCCCAGTTTACTATAAGTAGCAGCAGTGTCCAAAATGAGGCATGCTTAAGTGGACAGGAATGCTCATCTGATTCAATGTTAAGCTGAAAATTTGTAAATATAATAAATCGCTGTTTCATAGCTTAAAAAAATCAAAATTAAAGTAAAATAAGGAAAATTTATAAATAAATTATTTACAATAAATTTATTTATTATAAATAAGTTATTTTATAATAAATAATTTATTTTATAATAAATTCACTTATTAAAAGTAATTATTTATTATAATATAATATAATTATTTATTAAATAATTAAAATTAAATATTTTTAATTATTTAATTAAAATTAAATTATCAATTAAAAATTATTTAATTAATAATGTATGTATTAATAAATAAATAATTGGATATTATCTGAGACCTGGAAATTTAATATTTTTAAATGTTCTTCTTATCAGTTGGCTGACTTTTTATTTAACATGTTTTGGAGAAAACCTAAAAGAAAATATCTGCGTAGCCTAATCTTTGCACTTGTGAATATGTCACTTTACCTGGCAAAAGAGACTTGGCAGATGTGATTAAGGATCTTACCATGGGGAGGTTTTACAGAATTATGCCTATGGGCCCAATGTAATCGTAAGGGTCCTTATAGGAAGAAGGGGAACAGAAAGATGAGAAAATGCTCAGCTGCTGGTTGAAGACAGAGGCAGAGACCACAAGCCGTGGAATGCAGGCTGCTCTAGAAGCTGGAAAAGGCAGGAAACACCCTTTCTCCACCAGCACCTGCAGAAAGGACACAGGTCCACCAACACCTTGATAATGAATGTGTATTGCTTTAATCTTCTAGTTTTGTGGAGAATTGTTAGAGCAACAATAGAAAACTAATACAATGTTTAACTTTTTAAAAGAACTTTGCTTTCAGTCTTCAAAAAATCTGAAGGTTCACCTGTCCTCACTTTTTCAAAGGTTTGGTATTTCACCTTGCTTAGTGGTACTAAAATGTTTTAGCTATTTTCATTTCAGAATTTCTCAACTGACATAAAGTATTAGGGAATCATTAGATCTAGGGTGTTTTGAATTCCACATACATTATGGCATGAAAAGGAACCGATTTCACCCTGTCCAACTTGCATAAATTTTCTATAATGTAAACAGAACAAATGCTAAATAAATACCAGGGTACACTTAAATGAGGGGATGGGGAGAATAAAAATAAATTAATAGAATAGAAAATCCCATCCTTTATTTTAAACAACTTTCCCTATCTTCAGGAGAGACACAGAAATGAAAAAGAAATAGGTCTTCATGTGAGTTTTGAGGTTTGCTTATTGTTTTTAAGAACTGCTCTTCGAAAAGATAGTCCCTGATGGAGAAAAACTTGAATTTGTACAAGGAATGATACATCCAGCGATATTAGGGGAAAAAAAAAGTTAGTACACAATGGTTTTTAAAACAGGCTGCACCTTTCAGCCAGGAAGCCATGCAGCCTCTTTTGAAGCCTGAGATGTCCCCTGCTTACTCTGCCTTTTGCTTCTATTCACACCCGCTGGCATACACTTCCAGGGAGCCAACTGGCAAGGCAGTTAGAGTGGTGAATTTTCCAGGCTGTTTTGAGAAGATGTAGCGAATAACAAGTGTGGGAGCTGATAGACAAAAATGGGTAAATGCTTTAAAGAGAATACTTTTTGTATGGACAACCGACAGCTTCCAATTGATTATTTTATATAACTTTTCAGAACTTCTCGTATTTCATTTGCTATTAAGTCATCCATAGGCTCAGTAGGATGGAAATTAGACAAAATCATGCGCCATTGTTTTCACAACTTCTGAAGAATACTTTTTTTAATTTGTAAAATCATATTGTTTGCTTTAAAATATATAATATTTTTTCAAAAGCTTGTGATAATGTGAATATACCAGTTATCACTGAAAAATTATGGGCATTATTCAATCATATAAAAGCGTAAAAAATCCACTTTGATCATCTGACAGTTTTACTGATTGGAAACTGATCTCTGCTAAAATAATTGGAAGTTCAATTCATTATCCTGACATGTCTATTAACTAGTCCTCACCAACCAGACCCACCAAGATGCCGTAAACAACTGGGCCACTGGTGTTAATTCTGACAGGCTCTCAGATTATACAAAATGCTGGGGCAAATATTCATTTTACTTTTTTGGTCTCCCAAGATTCAGAGATTTTGACTTAAGGAAGGCATGAAAGGCTTGGCACCTATGGCTCAAGTGGCCAAGGCACCAGCCACATACACCTGAGCCAGCGGGTCTGAATCCAGCCCAGGCCACCAAACAATGACAGCTGCAACCAAAAAATAGCCGGGCATTGTGGTGGGTGCCTATAGTCTCAGCTACTTGGGAGGCAGAGGCATATTTGAGCCCAGGAGTTGGAGGCTGCTGTGAGCCATGATGCCACGGCACTCTACCCAGGGTGACAGCTTGAGGTTATGTCTCAAAAAAAAAAAAAAAAAAGAAGAAAGAAAGAAAAAAGAAAGGCCTAAAAAAAAATTATTCCATCATTTTTTTAAATTTTAAAATTAATTTGAATATTTCTCTAATGGTTTCCTTAAAGTATGAACTTTGAAAAAATTAAGTTAGTCAAGGAATGGGCTGTAAATAATTTAGTATTTTTATATTTAATAACATAGCTTCACATAGAAAGACAAAAGTTCACATATATTGCTATTTCATAATTAATTATATTTATGTGTTTTAGAAGTTTTTGCATTATGTTTGACAATGTAATCATTGCTAAGACAAATCCAGGTGAAGATTTGTGCTATAAGTTTTAATTTCTTAGGAAACATTAATTTTTAGTTTAACTTCCTCAAACCAAGTTGTAATAAATCATGAACATAAATTTTAATAATTAGGGAAGTTCTAGCAAACCATGCCTCACATGACTTCATAAGTAGAACAAATAAGATAATTTGACAAACAGGGGATTTAACAAAGGAATGTGACAAAGAAGAGATTCAGGATATCAACTTTACAGCATTCCCAAGGAGAATTGAGTCCTGATGTGACTAGGACAGCAGATTGTCCCAAGAAGATGATCACTAAGTGAAAAGTAGGTGTGATAGGACAGGACAAGTGATGCCCAGCCAGCTTGCTTGAGCTGGGTGGGCCAGACTGGCTGCCTCCACCTTGCCGGTGTTGGTGCAGTGACAACCAGCAGAGGAACCAACAGGCTGGTGGGTAAGCAGGCACTCCCCCACAGGAGGCTTCAGTAACTGGAGGGGCCAGACAACTGCTGGGGAGACACCAGCACCTTAGGTTTCTCTCCCCTTGTACTTGCTGCTCAATAGGGAACCCTCCATTTCCTAGGCCTCCTCAATATCATGTAAGTTTCCCAGGCCTGGTCAATTTCATGCAAATGTCCTAGGCCTGGGAATGAAAGGGATTGTAGCCATTCATTTGCTACTGAGCCATGCTAAATGTCACTCCAGAGGGCCCATGCATGCTAAATGCAACTACAGAGGATCCCATGTGACTATATATACCTCTGGACAAAGAGCCTAGAGAAACAGAGAGGGAGAAGGAGAGAGCCAGGAATTTTGATGTTGTTGTATTTTTTTCTATAATAAATCCAGTCTTACTACTGATCTGTAGTCCATGGATTCGTTCTTCAAATCATGGAGACCAAGAACCTACTGAAGATGAAATTCCAGTATCAATAAATTATATTTGAATGCATGAGGGAAAAAGCACAATTGGCATGTATTTGTCAGGGTTCTCCAGAGAGACAGAACCAGAATGATACATAGAGAGATATAAAATATGAGGGGAGATTTATTAAGGGAATTGACTAACACAGTATAGAGGCTAAGAAGTCCCATGATAAGCCCTTGCACATCAGAGAACAGGAAAGCCTGCAGTGCAGCCCAATCCAAAAACCTCACAACCAGGAATGCTGATGTTATAACTCTCAGCTCCCCTCAGTTCCAGGCTGAAGGTCCAAGAACCCACCAGGCTGCTATTGCAAATCTTGAAATCCAGCATCAAAGAATCTGGAGTCCTGAAGTCCAAGAGCAGGAGAAGAGGGTCCAAGGTAAGGCAAGACCACAGTCCCCTGAATGGTGATAGGTAATACATTTCAACCTGCCAATTATTGGTGGCATGATATAGATCCTAATTCTCCTTGCTTAAAGAATAAGTACATATGCTTGTCATCTTTTAGTTTATAACGAATACTTGAATAGTAATAAATAGATTCTATGGTATGGAAATACCAAAAACAACTTTTTTGAATGTTGGCTAAGGAAGATGTACACATCTAAATTGGAAGTAGGGCAGGAGGAAGAGGGAAAATTCTCATGAGAACAGCATCTATTGTCAAGTATAAAGTATTTCAAGTATAAAGACAGATAAAATGATTTATTTCCTTCTCCAACTCATATGTGTTTTATAAAAGTATTTTAATTAAAATATGTATACGTGACTAATTGTATCATAAGGCAGGACTCCTTCCTAATCAACAGGTCCAATCATGATGTTATCAACATGGTGAACTATCATGATATTTTATAGACTGGAGAAACACCCACCACTGTCCTTTCAGACTAGACAATTATAGAATGTCATAGAGTTGAACTAGCTCTCAGGTAGGTCAGTGAATGACTGTGGAAATTGAAAATGCCCTACTGCTGGGGTGGAGGAAAGATGACTGACTGGAGCCAGCCTTCCACAGAGGCTCTGGTCCAGAAAGGGAGTTAAAGGACAGAAGTTTAGCAAGTAAGCTGATGATTTGGAGCTGAGCCAAGAGAGAAGGTTGAAGAATGCACATCAACTCTTCTGAGGCAAGCTGTGACCCCCAAGGATACAAACAGTAGGTACAAAATTCATCACCAAGTGGACAGGAGTCCCCTCCCTCAGAGTTCAAACGTCCTCCCATTTTATCCCACAGGAGAGACCCTCTAAAAACAGACCTCCTCTCCCTGTAGAAAACTGTATACATTCTCCACCTGCAATTCTGAACTCCCAGCACTCCTCGCCACTCTCACCCTGAGGTCTGGAAGCCTCTCCCCCATAGAGTCCAGATTCTTGGGCATTTTCTCTAGAGGTATAGGCAGGACATGGGCTGTTGCAATTCGGTGCTGATTCTGTGGCATGGGGATAAGGAGAAGATGGTGGACTGAAAGAACCATATGGGAAAGGGAGAGGCGGTGCCCACCCCCGGCACAGAGCAGCAGCGGCAGCAGTGGGAACAATAGGACTCACACCCCTGGGGATATTTTGGAAGAACACTCCTTGTCTCTCAGGGCAACCAGAGAAGGCTGGGCATCTTCTCCTGTGCCAGACACTGTGGAATAGATCTGGGATGGTAAAGCAGGCCCCGTCAGCAAAGGGTCTGCCTGAGGCAGTACCTACCTGGGCAGAGCACAGCAAGGATGGAGAATAGAAGACTCACTCATAATTTGGTTGCCTTTATATATACCAACAATAGTCATGCTGAAAAAACAGTCAAGGACTCTATTCCATTCACAGTAGTGTAGTGCCAAAGAAGATGAAATATTTGGGAGTTGGCTCAGTGCCTGTGGCTCAAATGGCTAAGACACCAGTCATGTACAACCAAGGTTGCAGGTTCGAATCCAGCCCAGGCCCACCAAACAACAATGACGGCTGCAACCAAAAAATAGCCAGGCATTGTGGCAGGTGCCTGTAGTCCCAGCTACTTGGGAGGCAGAGCTCTGCAGGAGATTCACTTGAGCCCAGGTGTTGGAGGTTGATATGAGCTGTGATACAACAGCATTCTACCCAGGGCAAAAGCTTTAGGCTCTGTCTCAAAAAAAAAAAAAAAGAAAAGAAAAGAAAAGAAAAGAAAAGAAAAGAAAAGAAATATTTGGGAGTTTACCTAACAAAGGACCTGAAAGATCTCTATAAAGAGAACGATGAAACTCTAAGAAACAAAATAGCTGAAGATGTTAACAAATGGAGAAACATACCATGCTCATGTCTGGGAAGAAGCAACATTGTTAAAATGTCCATACTACCCAAAGCAATATGCAATTTTAATGTAATCCCTATTAAAGCTCCACTGTCATACTTTAAAGATCTCAAAAAAATAATACTTTACTTTATATGGAATCAGCAAAAACCTTGAATAGCCAAGACATTACTCAGAAATAAAAACTAAGCAGGAGGAATCATGCTACCAGACCTCAGATTATACTATAAATTGATAGTGATCAAAACAGCACGGTACTGTCACAAAAATAGGTAGATGTATGGAACAGAATAGAGAATCAAGAGATAAACCCAGCTACTTACTGTTATTTGATCTTTGCCAAGCCAATTAAAAACATTCACTGTGGAAAAGATTCCCTATTTAAAAAATGGTGCTGGGTGAACTGGCTGGCGACCTGTAAAAGACTGAAGCTGGACCCACACCTCTCACCATTAACTAAGATAGACTCTCACTGGATTAAAGATTTAAACTTAAGACATGAAACTATAAAAATATTAGAAGAAAGTGTGGGGAAAACTCTTGAAGAAGTTGGCCTGGATGAATATTTTATGAGGAGGACCCCCCCGCCCCACCCCCATGCAATTGTAGCAGCATGAAAAATACACTACTGGGACCTGATCAAACTAAAAAGCTTCTGCACAGCCAAGACTACAGTATGTAAAGCAAGCAGATAGTCCTCAGAATGGGAGAAGATATTTGCAGGTTATGTCTCCAACAAAGGTTTAATAGCCAGAATCCACAGAAAACTGAAATGTATTAGCACGAAAAGAACAAGTGATCCTGTCTCTGGGTGGGCAAGGGACTTAAAGAGAAACTTCTCTGAAAAAGACAGGTGCACGACCTACAGACACATGAAAAAATGCTCATCATCCTTAGTCATCAGAGAAATGCAAAGCAAAACTACTTTGAGATATCATCTATGATATCTAACTCTAATAAGATTAGGTCACATCACAAAATCCCCAAACCAGAGATGTTGGTGTGGATGTGGAGAAAAGGGAACACTTCTACACTGCGGGTGAGAATGCAAATACGTTCCTTTTGGAAAGATGTTTGGAGAATACTTAGAGATCTAAAAATAGACCTGTCATTCAATCCTACAATTCCTCTACTATATGCAGAAGACTAAAAATCACATTATAACGATATTTGTACCAGAATGTTTATTGCAGCACAATTCATAATTGCTAAGTCATAGAAGAAGCCCAAGTGCCCATCAACCCACAAATGGATCAATAAATTGTGGTATAGTACACCATGGAATATTATGCAGCCTTAATGAAAGATGGAGACTTTGCCTCTTACATGTTTACATGGATGGAGCTGGAACATATTCTTCTTACCAAGTATCTCAAGAATGGAAGAAAAAATATCCAATGTACTCAGTCTTACTGTGAAACCAATTTATAGCTAGCTTATGAAAGCTATAACCCAATTATAGCCCAAGAAGAAGGGGAAAGGAGAGAGGGAGGGGAGGAATTAATGAGAAAATGTGGGTAAAGGGTTTAGTCAATATCTGCTACATTATAAATGCTAAAATAATGTGCCCCATGATTGCATTAATGTATACATCGCTATGATTTAATTAAAAAAAATTAAGACTTGCCAAAGGTTCAGATGATCATTAGCATTTTAGCAGTATTTTTTAAATTAAGGTACATACACTTTTAAGACATAATGCTATCCCACACTTAATAAACTACAATACAGTATAAATATAACTTTTATATCTAAAAAAAAGAAATTGGATTCTTTTTGCTTTGTTATGTGTTTTGCTGCTAAGAGTGGTCCAAGGGCACCAAAAACAAGACTATTTTCAAGCAAAAGTTGAAAAATAGTAAGGATAACACAATAGTAAAATAATGATAATTATTGTTATGAAAAAATAGCCATTATTTTAGCATTAATAACGTAGCAGATATTGACTAAACCCTTTACCCACATTTTCTCATTAATTCCTATATCAATTATATGCAGTATAATGTTGGTGGAATTGTTTTCATTTCCTAGATGAGGAAACTAAGGCATGAAAAAATGAAGTTGTACGTATTCAAGATTACATAGCTAGTAAGTGATGGTACTGAAATTTGAGCTCAATTTTGTTTGCCTTTGAAGACTATGCTTTAAGTCATGTCACTTTTGCCAATAAATGAGGAATTTGTGGGGCAATTACTAGGTAGAGCTGAGATAAGAATGGAGAAATGTTATAATCTTCTTTACTCAAGAAAAATCTAGAAACATTAAGACAATAGGAAGGGCAACACGTGGGAATATGGGGAAGAAGGATGCCCGCAAGCTGACAGCCAAGCAGTTGTTCTGTTCCCATTAGGCCGTGGGGAATTCCCAGAATGTGAGGCTGAGGAGGAAATCATATAAATAGTTTGCTGACTCCTCTAACTGGCAAAAGTATTTTCAAAAGTCCAAGATGATTGCTTTCTCTCAAGGGGCCCCCAGAACCTGTGTGATATATTTCAGAGAAAATGTGTGAACCCAATAGCTCTTAAAAACCTCCCTGGAGCTCAGATGAGGCAAGCTGCTTCAGCTCACACTGGGGGGAAATGGGCAGGATCTTCACAGGAAGACTCCTCATTCTTCTTCCTTTTTCCATATTGTTCCAACAAGGCTAATTCCAGTGAGTATATGAAAACAATTTAAGGCTCATTTTCTCAGACTTTCTTCCAAAGGGAGCTGAAGTACTGTCAGTGTCTTCATTACAAAGAGAGAGAAAGGGTGTCCTATACTAACCTCTGATTCATTCGGACAGAAGAGTTTCTAGTCAGTTACTTGCTCCCCCCTAACACCAACACTTTTCAACTCTTGTTAGAAAAGAAAAGACGGTCTAGATTTGTGCTTCTAAACACCATGACCAGTAGCCCACAGAACTATAAGCATTTAAAATGTGGACTATCTAAACTGAGCTGTTCTGTAAGTGCTTAATACACATCATCCTCTATGGATTTAGTATTAAAAAAACTTATATATTGATTACATGTCAAAACGATGATATAGAGATAGACCATTCTTGCTTTGCATGATGGTACAGGACCATAAAAATGACCCTGCAGGCTGAAACAATACAAGTGATCTTAATAATCAATGGGGGGGGGATTATGATTGTTATATGACTTTTTTTTGTTAAAACATTAGACATTCTTATTATCAATTTAAAACATGAATAAATATAAAATAGTAAACCTATTTTTAGTATGGAGTAATTTCAAGTGCAGAATACATTGAGAATTAAATTGCTTTTTTTCTTGTTTGTAATAAATTTATAGAGAGTAGTTTGAACAGTACTTGCCTTCTTATCATGTAAGTTACAGTATAGACAGAGCGTGTTTTCCAAATGCTGGCTCATTCAGGGGTCCTCAAACTATGGCCCATGGGCCACATGTGGCCCGCTGAGGACATTTATCTGGCCTGTTGGGTGTTTTTACCACTGCTGCCTGTCCTGCTTAGCAGCCGAATTGTCCCGGGGCCCACAGTCTGGCCCTCCAATGATCTGAGGGACAGTGAACTGGCCCCTGTTTAAAAAGTTTGAGGACCGCTGGAGTTCAGCTTCTAACATTCTGTCCTTCAGTCTCCCAATGTTGTGAAATCTGAGAGATTCTTCAATGTGAGGTTTCTTGCCAGTGTCACTTCCTCTGGGACATCTTCATCCTTTTTTGTTCCTCATCTGTGTCCCAGAGTTTGCTTTCACTAAGTTCCTCTGGCTGCCTATCTGGTTCTTTCAGCAGTGGCAATGTCAACTCTCTACAGTGAGCCATCCTCTAATCACATCTGTGTTCACATCTAACACTATCTCTTTTTGTTTCTTTCTTTGCTGCACTTGTATCTTTATTGACAATTCCTTCTCTAGATTATCAATTTTTGCAAAATGTCACATGAATTTTACCACGGGGAAACAAAGAATCAACACAACTGCACAGTTTGCTCTCTGTGCACGAACTGAGTAACATGTGTAGGGACCAATCACTGACAGATTTTGAAAGAAATGACATGATTGATCATTGATATTGATGTACACCTGTGGTTTATGTAGTGATTTATGAACTGAAAGTCTAGCAGAGAAGTTTATACTTTATGCAATTAATCACAGTGAATATGCCTTAGTAACAAATCTGAACCATGTTATTGGAGGACTAGTGTTATTTAATTAAATAGTAAATAACTTGTCAAGTATAGTGCCTCATGCCTGTAACCCTAACACTTTGGGAAGCAAAGGTGGGTGGGTCACTTGAGGCCAGGAGTTTGTAACCATCCTGAGCAAGAGTGAGAGTCCCTCTTTACAAAAAATACAAGAATTAGCTGGGCATAGTGGAGCACACCTTTAATCTTAGCTCCTTGGGAGGCTGAGGCAAGAGGATCACTTGAGCCAGGAGTTTGAGGTTGCATTGAGCTATGGTAATATCTGCACTTGAACCAGGAGTTTGAGGCTGCATTGAGCTATGATAATGTCTGTAGCTCAGGTGACAGAACAAGACTCTGTCTCAAAAAAAGGTGATAAATGGAATTCATGGATATTGGAGCCATGCAAAGCAAAGTCAGTTTGTATTTTTGATATCAAGTTAAATCAATGTGATTAAAATAAAAGAAATAAATAAAATTAATACACCTGTTTCTTTTTACTTTTTGAATATGGCTAATACAAAACTTTCAGTCACATGTGTGATATATATTCCTATTGGAGAGTGCTGCTTTGTACCATACACTAACAAAATTTTAGGAGAGAAATAGAAATGCACAGTTGGAACAGAATGAAATATTGTCAGGGTTTTGAAGTGACAATGGTCACCAATAAAGGAATAGATTCAAATCTACACAAATTGAACATGATTGTGTGGTGAAGAACAGTAAAGCTATAATTAAAAAGATAATAGATTATGAAAACATTTGTACTATATATGTAAGCCAAAGGCTGATATTATAAAATTACTCACCCAAATTTATTCTAAAAGTATCAAGATCCCAGCTTATTGTAAAACAGATGAATAGGCAATTTACATGAAAGAAAATTAAAATAATAAATGAACACCTAAAAATGTTCATCCTGTCTAGTTATCAAAGGCATGAAAATGACTGTCAATTTTGAGTTACAGTTTATAATACACTTCATTAACAAAACAATTACAACACCTGAAACTGTCAGAAATTTGATGACTTCATGCACCATGACTGACATTGTAATTTGATGCAGTATTCTTAGAGAACAGAAAAATATAAATAGGAAGAGCCATAAAGGTATTCTTAACCCTTTGATGTAATGATACTACTCCTGAGAATTTACTCTAAGGAAATAAATTCAACATGAAGAAAAAGCTATATGTACAGTAAGATATACATTGTATCATTTCATATACTGGCAAATAAACTGGAGACATTCTAAAGGTCTAATATAGGACATGATACCCAACAGTGGCAGATATGTAGTATTTTCCAAATGAACATAAAATGTTTACTAGAATTTAGCACATGCTGTGTCATAAGCTAGCTGCAATATATTTCAGAAGATTGAAATTGTTCAGAATATGCTCTTGGAGCATAGTGAAATTACTCTAGAAATCTCTAAAAAAAGCTAACCACAAAATTACCAACTGCTTTAAAATTAAGCTATAAAATTATAAGTAATCCAGGACTCAAAAAAGGAAACACATGGAAGCTAGCAATTTTTTGAAGTAAATGACAGAGAAAATATAGTACATTAACTCATGTGGTAAACAGCTAAATTGGTATTCAAGGAAATAAATGCCAACCTAGAATTCTCTAATAATAAAAAAAAAGTCATTCAAATATGAAGGTGAAATAGATATATCTTCAGATTAGCAAAAACTAAGAAGGAAAATTCATATTATCAAATGTATAAGGAAGAAAATAAAATGCCATATACCAAGTTTTAATCTCAAAAATGAAGCATAAAAAACACCCACACAACAAATTAGTCCAAAGAAACCAGAAGGAAGGTAATGATAAAAATAAAAGCAGAAATAAGAGAAACAAAATAAAATATAATGAAGCAAATCAATAAAATAATTTTATTCTTTGAAAAGATGAATTAAATTGATAAAGCTGTGTCAAGCCTGATGGAAGAAAAAGAAAAGAAAGCAAATTACCAATATCAGTAAGGAACAAGCAGATATTAGTAGAGATCCTACAGACATTTAAAAGAAAAGAAGAGATTGCAAATAACTTTATGCCAATTTCAATGGAAGAAATTCCTTGAATTACATTAATTTATCCAAGATGACACAATAAGAAGGAAAATCAGAGCATCCCAAGCATGACGTTGTTGTTGCGTGCTGAGGGTCTCACAACACACAGAGTGAAGATGGCTCAGGTTAGTCCTTACTCTGAGGGGCCAACTCCGGGCTTCATACTGAGAGCACCTGCCTGACTTCCATATGAGGTTTCGAAGCCTTTAACCTTCCTGTCAGAAGCAATGTTTTTTGGAAACTTCTTTCTAAGCTCTGTTTTCATGAGGAAAACGATTCGTTGAGATAATGATCTATTTAATGGTATAGAGTATTTCAGGAACTGCCTCCTGTTTGAAGGGAGAAATAGTATTTCATTTCATTGTTCAGGAATTTATCTTTTTTTGGTGTTGCAGGAACACTACTCCTCAAATTTTTCTACCACTGGGAAGTAGAGAAGAATCTTCTAACCCCACTGTTTCTAACAGTTAGATAGATGTGTTCCCAGAATGACTTACTTCTAAGCCATCAGTGCTGGTTGAATGATTGTGTCTAAAAAGCATTGGTTCCTAACTGTCAATCCTTTAAGAAGTTTCTAATTCACTCCATTAAGGCTCTGCCTGTGACCCTTTTTCCATTTTATCATCTACTCAAGATGGAAAAGCCAGACTTCAGACAGACAATTGGAAATTATCGGTAACATATACTGGATGAGAAATTACTACACAAATTTTAATAGGCTGCAAAAATGTGCTGATATTCCTTAAGTATAAATGATGTCATTGGCTCTGACAGGCACCATGACAAGTACAGAATGAAGTATATGAGACTACACACTGTAGTTCAATTAATGGCTAGTCAAAAAATCAAAACTAAAATGATGTATGCTGTAGTGAACACATGCAAGCCTGTGTGCCCTGTTCACCTTTTCTAGAATTTGCCCCTTCTTCTTGTCCAAATGGTTGCAACAAAATCACTTAATTCACAACATGACTTGGTCTTTGGCCACAGGAATGGACATTTAACTCAAGAATAAGAATCTTCCTCTGTTTGTTTTAAAATTAGAACCAAAAATCGTAAGTCAGTCTTTCATTTGGAGCCTGTACTCTTAAGAGGCAGAGCTTCAGATTTGTAAGCAGCCATGTCTCCCAGCACTGGGGCAGAGATAGAGAGGGACTCCTGTCTAGATTGAGAATCCTTTGCTCAGTTGCTCTCGACCTCCAGAGATTGTCTTTTTAAGCTTCCACATAGGAGTGAAAACTTCGACATTTGTCTTTCTGTGCCTGGCTTACTTAACATAATGACCTCCAGTTCCATCCATGTTGCTATGAATGACAAGATTTTATTCCTTTTTGAGGCGGAGCAAGATGGCGGAGGGGATGCACCCCTGAGTCAACTCTTCCGGTGATTTCAGGTGAGAGTGGGCTTATTGATCCCTTCCGCGGCAGATAAGCAGCGCAGGGCGAGCAGCAAAGAGGGGAATAGTTGGATTGGA
>CAUYQV010068739.1:0-25763 GCA_963574575.1 Galagoides demidoff | reverse complement strand
CCCTGGGTAGAGTGCCATGGCATCACAGCTCATAGCAACCTCCAACTCCTGGGCTCAAGCGAGTCTCCTGCCTCAGCCTCCCAAGTAGCTGGGACCACAGGCACCCACCACAACGCCCGGCCATTTTTTGGTTGCAGCCATAATTGTTGTTTGGCGGGCCGGGCTGGGGATTTGAACCCGCCACCGTAGGTGTATGTGGCTGGCGCCCTAGCCGATTGAGCCACAGGTGCCGAGCCAAAGCCACTTATTATAAAATAATTCCTCTCTGGTTCATTTTGTCTCCTTTTAATTTGTTTTATAATAATGTAAAATATTTACATGGTATCAAAGTCAAACGTACATTGAAAAAAAGATTAATTTCCATACTTTCCACCCGATTTTCTCTCCTCCTATGGGTAACTTTTCTTTAGGTTTCGATTGCCCTTCCACTTTTAAAAAATAAGCAAACTAATATTCCCCCATTTCTTAGGCAAAATGTATCATACTATGCATACTGTTCCCCATGTTGCTTTTTTCACTTAACAATGTATCTTGGAATTCAACCTATAGTAATATATAGATAGTCTCATTTGCAAAATAGATTAAAGAGGTGGGGTCAGGCCTGGTTGAGTCTGGAGAGACAAAGTCACTGCCTCTGTTTTCAGGATGAGGTCCAGGTGGGCCGAGACTGCGTTCAGGGTCAGGAAGGCTGCAGGAGGTGAGGTAGAGAAGAAAGCAGGGGTAGATCGGTTAGTGATCCTGTCCCCCTCATCTGTGTCTTAACCAGGATGCAGCTGGATGCTCTCTCATCTCAGCTTTTCTTTCTTTTTTTGTTCAAAGTATCCAAAGTTCAAATGGTAATCTCATCTCAGCTTTTCAACCACCACCTGTCAATGTACATTTGAGTTGTTTTCAGTCTTGCTCTGTTACAAACAGTGTTGCAATGAATAGCCTTGTATATAGTCTTTTAGTGGGTTTGAGCCTTTCTTTTCCATCCAGGCACATTGGAGGGGAGGAGGGAGGAATGGAAACAGAGAAGAAGAAACATTTAGAGCGTGGTCGACCCTGGATCAGGAAGCCTGAAGGGTGGTAGTTCTCCCAAAAGGACTACTGGAAGCCTAGCTTCAACCCTATCAGGAAAGCACCTTCTAAAGTAAGAGGGCAGAGAGGAGGAGGCAGAGGGGAAGGCAAAGAAACTCTAGGGACTCAGGGTGACCTGGGTACTGGCAGACAGGGGCTAGGAAAAGGGGAAGATCTGCCCCCAAGAACAAGACATAGAAGGTGTAGATGTGGTTGGCGTCGTAGAAGAGTATCTCCCCACACTTGTAATCCAAAAAGAGGTCTACTTTCTACAGACGGACCGGGAGATCCTGCCGCGAACCGCCCTCAGTGAGCGCCTGGCCCTTGGAGCGGGCGATGTGCGGTGTGCAGAAACCTGCAGAGGAATCCACAACAAGGAAGCCCCTCCCAGACACTAGCTCCGAGGCCACGCCTACCATTCAGGTCACGCCCCCTGGCCCGCGGAGCTCCGCCTCCCAGGAGTGGTGGCCAGAGGAGAAGCCAGTAGAGTTCGGCACGCAGCGGTCTGGACAGAAATGCCCAGGATCCACCGGTATATCCAAACCACCGAAGGACGAGGTCCAGAGTCACTGTCTTTAGATCCTGGCAAAGGATGAGCTTTGAATGAGCTGTGGCTCGGTGCAGGATCACAGGGACTGTGTGATGAGGAGGAGGAGAAAGAGGGGGACCGCTCTAGGTCAAGTCGTCCAGCCAACTCCTTACCTCAGAGCCTCCGTCCGCAGCGCCCCTTCCTCCCATCAGCCAGAAAGAGGTTGCCTCTTTCCAGTCTCAGGCTTTGTGGACCTTAGAAGAGTCCTAGGCCACGCCCCCACCCCCGCCTTGAAGTTAATTGCTAAATCTCCCAAAGCTTTGTTTTTGTGGGTGTAGAGAGGAGCTCCACATTGGTGGTGGTAGTGGTGGTGGAATAATTTCAAGGCCGAAAGATGAGACCATCACTTCCTTACTTGTTTCCCGTTGTCTCTAGTTGCCATATCTATAACAAGAGTTCGGGCTAGTATAAGACAGAGCTAGAGGAAGGTGTTAGAATACAGAAGAAGGAATAGACAGAACCATGCCCCCCATACACACTTTATGGGATTCAGATATTGAGTCATTTTGTTAAGGCTAGACAAAAGCTTTTGTAGTAGTGGTTCCAGCCTCCGCTAAAGATTTAGGAATGGGGACTTCGTCCTATTTCCTGATTTGTTATCTCATCTCAAAACTTTTACGTCAATATTTAATTTTTCCTTTTTGGATGTGAGGCATTGGGAGAGACGGAAGATCTGGGAATGTGAGGGACTGAGAGATTGTTACCTAGCCAGGCCTTACTCATCTCTGGACCCCATGTCTGGTGGTCGGTAACCACGCTGCTTTGGTAAATAGCTATTTTTAAAAAGTGGTGGAGAGGGTAGCCTGATCAAGAGCAAGACCCCATCTCCATTAAAAAATAGAAAAATTAGCTGGGCGTGGTAGCGGGCAACTGTAGTCCCAACTACACAGGAGGCTGAGGCAGGAGGATCGTTTGAACCCAGGAGTCTGAGGTTGCTGTGAGCTAGGCTGAGGCCACAGTACTCTTAAAAAAAAAAAAAAGAAAGGCGGAGAGAAGCAAAAGGAGACTGCTGTAGAGACTTCCTTTATCCACTAGGGAGCATCACAGCCAAAGCGATAAGAAAAAGTGAAGCGTAGGCCATTAGAGCAGAAGGTCCATAAGCCAGGTCTTTTTCCAAGTCTTCACCACCATCACCACTCTGTAGCTCGGGCCCGCTCCCCATTCCATCCCGTCTCCATACCCTCGACCCAACTCGACGTAATCAGGGACCCTGATCGCTCTCAGCCACTCACTCAGCGTCACCTGGTGCTCTTCAGTCCGCGCAGCGCCAGGGCTCCTACCGGTATCTGGCTTGGCTTGAAGGAACCACGCCGTAACAGGTCCCAGTGGTTCTCAGCCACTTGCTCACCGTCACCTCCAGTTCCCACAGCGCAGTGCCAAAGCTCCCCGCGTTCTCAGAGCTAGCTCTGTTTTGAGGAACCTCAACAGAAGAGGCCAGGAGACATGCTGCAGAAGTAGCTTTCCCTTGCAAAGGAGGCCCGAAATGGGGGAGGGGTGGAATGAAGACGAGGGACTGGGAGTTGGTGACCCGGGTGTAGTTGTTCTGTGGCTTTTGAGGGAGAGTAATGGGGGAAAGAAAGGCCAGCGGGAGCAAGTTATCAGTAATCCTTCACCGCCAGATGGAGCTGCAGGAGAGATAGAGGTTAAACTCAAGAGAATACACCTGGTTAGGGGTTTGTCCTTTCCTGGGGGAGGTGTAATTTGGGGAGGAAATGAATGAGATGCCTGCTCTCACCCCATCTGTAGACTTGGAGGTTGCCCCTTCAATGTTGGAAGATAGGACCTCCCACCTGGAGAGGGTGACTCAGACTTTGACCTGTTCCTTTTTAGGGTTATTTTTCTGTAAAAGGCACTCTAAGAATTTAAGGGGGAGGGGACAATTTTGGTATTGATAACCAGGAACTGTAAAGTAAGAACAAAAGTAGAAAAAGTAAAAACTGTAAAGTATAAACAAATAGTCCAGCGTTGTGGCAGGTGTTGTGGCAGGCCGAATACATGTAGTCCCCAGGTATTCGGAAGGCTAAGGCAAGAGAATCGCTTGAGCCTGAGTTTGAGGTTGCTGTGAGCTATGACTCCTCAGCACTCCACTGAGGGCAACAAAGGAGTTTCAAAAAAAATAATAAATAAATAAATAAGCACACTGCCATTGACCCCAGTCTGCCCTCCTTTCTTCTTTACCTCATCACCTGCAGCCCCATGATCCTGAATGCAGCTTGAAAACTATGACACCAATTTTATCTCTCCTGGTGACTCAGCCAGACCTGCCCCCACGCCTTTGATCCATTTTGGAAATGAGACTATCAATAAGAACAGTCAGTGGTCCTTAGTGGAGACCATCTCCCACTTACAGGGAAGAGTGGAAATCTTTCAGATGGTCTTAGTGACAGCAGGAGGTGGGTATCTCTACTGGCCTGTAGTGTGTCCTGGGGCCTGGGATGTTAAACATTCAACAGAGCACAAGTCATGCAATACAACAAAGACAGCCTTTCCAGATGCCAGACAATGGTGGAAAAGAATCCCTAAATTCTTCTCTCTGGCTTTGGAATGCATTAGGTAGTTTCTGGCTTTGGAGAAATGAGTTCTAATTCTGTCTCTTTAACTTCATAGTACTTGACCTAGGTAACTTACCTCACCTCTCTGGAGTTACATGAGCTGTCTTGTAAATTGTAAATAACACTTATCTGGGAGGATAGTTGTAAGGTTTTGAAATATTGAATGTGGGCTTAACAACAGATAGTGGTCCTTTAAGAAATGGTACTTTTAGGTTGCCATCTCAGGTGGCAGAACCATCTCTGATGACTTTAGCGCAGGCTGTTATTATAGTGGGTCTCCATTCCCTGAGCTGTCCTGACCTCACACCCAGAGGAATTTGCCTAGAAACCTGGGGTATGGCCAGTAGAGCAGCTAATACTATTGAGGTTGAGCTGCCTGCCTCCCTGTCACATCTTTTCCTCCCTGTCTTCAAGAATAAAGAAATAAAGTTACCATTTTTCTATTACCTCTGAGTACTTTAAAAACTGGGATTAGTCACTGTTCTGTGAGTTACCTGAGTTTAAAACAAGAAAACATGCCCATATGCCTATCCTTCTCAACTGGCTAAGGAATGGGCCATTCACATGTAATCACAGACACAGATTTCTTCCCCTTTGCTTTTCTCACTTTCTCCAAATGGCAGGAACAACCATCACTTCCCACTTACAGCTCCTAATGTAGTTTTCACTGATGCAGTTTTCATTCATGCCTTTGAAAAATCTGCTTTCATCTTGGGGGTGGAGAATGGGATGAAATAGTGAGAGTCCAGAGAAGTTGAGCAAAGAACCCAGTATCACACAGCAAGGCACTGATTTTAAATGCCTGAGAGAAATGGGAGCTGGATTTTTCTCTCTCAAGAAAGTATTAAAGAAAAAAAAGAAAGAAAGAAAGAAAAGAAAGCATAAAACATTTGAGAGATTCCCCTCCTCCTTTTTTAAGCAACAAGAGTCTCACTCTCAAAGGAGATAAGACTTCTGCTTCCCTGTGATGGCTGTCTAGCCCAGCCACAAATGTGACCCACTTATATAATTTTAAAAGAAATGAGTAATATTAATTTTAATTATATATTTTATTTAATACAATATTTTCAAAATATTGTTTCAACATGAACTATAAGAACTACTGGGCAGCACCTGTGGCTAGATGAGTAGGGCACCGGCCCCATATACCGAGGATGGTGGGTTCAAACCCAACCCTGGCCAAACTGCAACAAAAAAATAGCCAGGTGTTGTGGTGGGCACCTGCAGTCCCAGCTAGCTACTCAAGAGGCTGAAGCAAGAGAATCGTCTAAGCCCAAGAGCTGGAGGTTGCTGTGAACTGTGATGTCACAGCACTCTACCAAGGGTGACAAAGTGAGACTCTGTCTCTAAAAAGAACTACTGTTATATTTGACATTCCATTTTCATACTAGTGAAATCAATGATTCTTCATTTACAGAATACTCGAATTTGAACTAGCTATTAATTTACAGAATACTCGAATTTAAACTAGCTATTTTTTTAACCCTCCCCTAGAGTAGCCAATTTTGAAATGCCTAATGGTACATGTGGCTATGGCTACCAAATTGGGCAATGCAGGGCTAGTCCTTTCCTCACTATCTGACAAAGGAGGAGCTAACCTCTGTCTTTAGCTTCACAGGAAGGCCTGCAGTGGGCCCAGCGACACAGGAGTAAGGTGTAGCAAGAGTGGGTTGTGTTCCCCTAATGCCACTGCCTTCTTTCCCCAAAAGGAGGGTTTGAGAAAAGAAAGGAGATAGAGGTCCTAAAGTGGGCAGCTGAGTGCCTCTTCTTCCCAGTGCACCCCTGCTGGAAACAGGGGCAGGGCATAGAGAGCCCTCGGTATAGGTAGAGGAGGAGCCCAGAAGCTGGGAACAATAGCCTATTCCTGGCCTGTTTTTCCTATAGGGGTGCTGGACTGAAGGACTGAGTGAAGAGGTGCAGTGAAGAGCCCATAGATGGGGGTTCCAGAGCACAGAGCAGCCCTGGGAGTAGGTAGAGAGAAAAGCCCGGGCAACTCCCCTGATAGCTACTAGTGCTGCCATGTAGAATGCTCAGGGGAGACTCAGTGACCCTCTTAGAAAGGATCTGCAAACCTGGAGCCAGAGCAGAGGAAATATAGCCTGGGAACACTTTGCTACAAGGCTCTTCAGGCATTTCAGGGTCCAATTCCATCCCTAGGTTTCCAGACCCAGTCATTCCCCCAACAGGAAGCAATGACTTTCAAGTAGGAAATATGGAGATTGGGTCAGTGGTGTAAGTAGACTCCCCACCTTCCACTCCATTATTTGGATTCCCATGTAGGAGTTGGGGGATCATGTGTGCACACAGGTGGGGCACATGCCTCTGTGTGTGTGTGAGAGAGATTATATGAAGGGGGAGAAAGAACAGGCTGTGCCTGTCTTTTCCACTCCCAAACCTGCTAAAGTGGAAAGCTAGAGGGCCAATTTTTTTTTTCTTGTAGAGACAGAGTCTCACTCTATTGCCCTTGGTAGAGTGCCATGGTGTCACACAGCTTACAGCAAACTCCAACTCCTGGGCTTAGGCGATTCTCTTGCCTCAGCCTCCTGAGTAGCTGGGACTACAGGCACCAGCCACACAACACCTGGCTATTTTTTTGTTGCAGTTCAACTGGGGCTGGGTTTGAACCCGCCACCCTCGGTACATGGGGCTGTCGCACTACCCACTGAGCAACAGGTGCCACTCTTGAGGGCCCATTTATTGAAATTTAAACAAAACCCAAACTATTTTCAAGCTGAAGTGGCTATAAAGTTGCTAGATCAGCTTTAGATTATACCTGGTGGGATGGGAGAGCTGCAAAAAGCAGAGCAATTACTGGAAAAGAGAAAAGCTCAAACAAAATTAAGAACAAAAACAAAACATGGTCCCCTGTTTATATCTGCTGAGCAGAGATTCCTGACTGAATGGATGTGGTTCTTGCCCTTGGCCTCCTTTTCCATAGGTGCACAGGGAGGTGTTTGTGTGTGTGGAGGTGGGGGTTAGCGGTGGTGGGGTGTGGAGCTCTGGTGATATTTCTAGGAAGAAGACTCCAAGCAGCTGTTTATTCTTGTCTTGGACAAGTATAGCCTTCTCAATGAAGGGAGTCCTTACGAATATCAATCCTTCTTCCTAGTTGCAAACCCAGACAAGTTTTTGAAAAATATCTGACCAAACATGTAAAGCCTAAATCATCCACTTCTGTTCCATTTGATTTCTGTTTCCCTGCAAGACTGGAGGAGTGATTTCCCCCAAATGTCACTAACTTTGAATCTATTTTCTTTTATTCTTTGGTGAGGAGGAGACACCAGTGTGTACCAGAGAAGTAAAAGTCAGAAAACACACATTCCCTGCCTGAAGGCCTGGTCTCTGGTTCACCAGACAAAGCACCAATTTCATGATGGCCACCACAACAGGATAAGGACCGCATAAGCCCAGGTCCCCTCTTGTTCTCTCACAGGAGTCAGGGAGACAGACAAGCAACATATGATGAAGCCAGGGTGTGAGAAATGTCTGGAAGGAAGCCCAGTGATGCATGGAAAGTGCTCAGCAGGGAGGTTGGCATTAAAAAGGCCCAGTGATTACTGGTGTGTAAGAGTCAAAGTTCAGTTTCACTGGGATAATGGGTGAAACGGGGTGTAACGGGGTGGGGGGGAGGGGGCGGAGAATCCCCTAGAAGTAGGCTAATAAAGAAGGTGACAGTCTCTTTTTTTTTTTTTTTTAGACAGAGTCTCACTTTATTGCCCTTGGTAGAGTGCTATGGCGTCACAGCTCACAGCAACCTCCAGCTCTTGGGCTTAGGTGATTCTCTTGCCTCAGCCTCCTGAGTAGCTGGGACTACAGGCACTCACCACAATGCCAGCTTTTTTGTTGTTGTTGTTGCAGTTTGGCTGTGGGCAAGTTTGAACCCGCCACCCTCGGTATATGGGCCGGCACCCAACTCACTGAGCCACAGGCACCGCCCAGCCTCTTCCTTACCTTTGAATCTTTTCAGGTTCCCTGCTATGGAGTCATGTCTTGATTTTGCTTCACTGAGTTTTCTCACAAAGTCCAGAAAAACAGGAACTGAGCTGAGAAATTGAAACTTTTCACTCCTAGGAAGACATGGCTAACCTGAGTGGTGGGATAAGGGATAGAGTGTGGGAGAGGGAGGATCTGAGACATGGGGTTGAGGAATGAGGGCATGAATACTTGGGGTAGGGTAGAGATCAGGAGATAGTGGCTGGGAGTTGGTAGGCAAGAGAGAGGTTAGGCATAGGGAGATATAGAAATGAAGATTGGAGATGAAGACAGAGGCAGGGAGCAAGGGGAATGGGAACAGGGAGATAGAGTAGGGGACCCATGAGGCATTTGGCTGAGCAAGGGGCATGCAGGAAAAAGGAGAATCTGTGCTGAATAACCAGGAAGCTGGAGAAACAGTTGGTTTCTAACCTACTTGCTTATATGATCAGCTTAGACCTCCCCCACCTGCACTTAAATATGTGACTACAAAGTTATAGTATGTGGTTATCTGTGAGGGAGGAATGTTGAGTGTGTCTGAATATATGCCAAGTGTTGTGCATATGCCACTTGTTGTACAAGTGTTGTACAACCCCCCAGTTCTGATGCATGTGGCTGGTGTTCAGTGGTTAGGGCACCAGCCACATGCATCGGGGCAGGCGGGTTCGATCCCAGCCTGAGCCTGCTAAACAATAACAACAACAACAACAACAAAAATAGTCGGGCATTGGTGCGGGTGCCTGTAATGGGAGGCTGAGGCAAGAGAATCATTTAAGCCCAAGAGAGTAAGGTTGGTGTGAGCTATGATGCCACAGCACTCTACCCAGGGGCAACACAGTGAGATTCTGTCTCAACCCCCCCCCAAAAAAAACCCAGAAAAACAAAAAAGCCCACCAAGTGTTATATATATGCATGAATCAGTAAGCGTTAGGCAAAATGCATTTCGGACCGCCCATCACACCTGCACAAGATGACTTTGATGTCCTAGAAGAGAAAGAGAAACAGCACAACCTCAGCACTTGCCCTATTCACAGGAGCTTAGGAGATGCCGACTCTGCTGGGTGTGGAGCAGAGCAGGAAGAGTGAGGACACCTCCAAGTTCTCTTTCTCTCTCTTTCTCTCTTCTCTCCCCACTCCCATTCTCTCTCTCCCTGTACACCCCACCCCTTGCCCTGCCCACCTGCCACACAAGTGCTCTTCCAAGAAGGATCTGATCTTCCAGTAGGCAGGAAAATAGTTAAGAAGAACTGAGAGAAGAAGAGGAGAGTGAGATTTGGAAGATGAATTTTTTCTCTGAGACTAAACTGGGGGAGCCATGCTAGCAAGGACAGATGAAAGGTTAGAACGGCTTTGGGTGATCCTTCTTGAAAGCAAAAAATAGATTGTTGAAGATCAATTCAGAAGGGATCATCTCAGGATCTCATTTTAAGCACTAGATAGACCTGCACTGTCCAATTTAGTAGCCACCAACTACATGTAGCTACTGAGCACTTGCAATGCAGCTAGTGCAACAAGGAACCAATTTTTTAATTTAATTGTCACCAATTTAAATTTAAAAACTGAAGCAGGGTTAGGTGCAGTGGCTGAGTTTGTAATCCTAGCTACTTGGGAGGCAGAGAGTGAGACTCCATCTCTAAGAAGAAATTTTAAATAATTTTAAAAACTTAGGAGGCTGAGGCAAGAGAATGGTTTAAGCCCAAGAGTTTGAGGTTGCTGTGAGCTGTGACGCCATGGCACTCTACCAAGGGCGACATAGTAAGACTCTGTCTCAAAATAATAGTAATAATAATAATTTTAAAACATAAAAAAACTTGAAACAATGTAAAATATTTTTTCATTAAATACAAATTTATTGATTTGGTAGGACTCATTTTACTTTAATAATCAACAATTCTTTTAGCATTTGAATTAAGAAGTATTTAAGCAAAAAATGTATATCCTTCAAAGACTCAGTATAAAAAAAAAAAGCAACAGCCAGGGCAGGGAACAGTGGTTCACCCGTGTAATCCTAGCAGTCTGGGGAAATTGCCTGAGCTCAGGAGTTTGAGATCAGCTTGAGCAAGAGCAAGACTTGTCTCTCCTAAAAATATGGGGGAAAGGGGGGACAATTGTGACTTGTGGCTAGTGCCTATAGTTTCAGCTACTCTGAGGCAGGAGGATCACTTGAACCCAGAGTAAGACTCTGTTTCAAATAAGTAAATGAATTAATAAAAAAATTTTAAGCCCCAAAACCCAGAATGTGAAATATCTTATTAATACTTTTAAAATATTCGTTATAGACTGAAAGGATAATGTTTTGGATATACTGAATTAAATAAAATATTAAAATAAATTTCACTTCTATCTCTTAATGTAGCTAATAGAAAAACATTTAAATTACATCTGGTTGGCATTTTATTTATTTATTTATTTTTGAGACACAGCCTCAAGCTGTCGCCCTGGGTAGAGTGCAGTGGCATCACAGCTCACAGCAACCTCCAACTCCTGGGCTTACGGGATTCTCTTGCCTCAGCCTCCCAAGTAGCTGGGACCACAGGCACCCACCACAACGCCCGGCTATTTTTTGGTTGTAGTTCTCATTATTGTTTGGCGGGCCCGGGCTGGATTCAAACTCTCCTTCTCAGGTGTATGTGACTGGCGCCTTAGCCACTTGAGCCACAGGCGCCCAGCTGCCCTTCAGGTTTTAACATTATTAAGTTTATACTGAGTACCAGTGCACAGCAATGTGCGGTGGCAGACCTGAAAGGAAAGGGGAGAAGGACAAGCTTTTAAAAGCACTTAATATGTTCTCAGCTTTAGGCTAAATTACTAATTTATGTTTTATCATTTTTGCCTGCAAGGATCTGGTTGTCTAATACTCTTCCAGAAATTTATAATATACTTTCGCGCAAATTTTTCCTTTACTCCCCCCCCACACACACACACACACACACTCAGAGCAGGTAAAGAAGATAGGCAGCGTTACAGTGTCTTCGTTTTCTAACTGGGGAATCAGTCTCTAACTATAATAGTAACCGCCTGGGCGGGGCGGAGCTGGGTCTTAGAACCAATAGGATACGAGGGCGTGTTTACCCCACCTGGCGTGCAGGTGGAGGAGACAGAAGCAGCCGACCTGCTCCAACCACTCGAGGCTTGACGCGGAAGGTGCCACGGCCGGGCCAGGCAGGAGATGCGGCGCAGCGGCGGAGCGGCGGGGACTCAGCCTCACCCGCCCGCCAGGGCCAGGTCAATCCAGCCTGCTCCCCGCCCTGCTCTACGCCAGTCTTGCTTTGCCACCGGGTCTTTTTCTGCCCGGTCAGTGTAACAAGAGATTCTAGGAGCTTCGGCAGAGACATTTCTGCTTCGGAGGACCGTGGGATGGAGTTTTTTCTTACCGTGAGGACAGCGATCCTCTCTTCGCCCTACGCCTTCACTTGCACTATCTCCTCCTTTTGCTGTAAGACCTGGACCTGCTATCGATCTGCCTCTGTGGGAAGAGGGCCGTTTGGGCAGGCTGTGCTGGGAGATTTCTGGGCCTCATAAAACGTTCCGGGTGTGTCAGGAGACCTCTAGGTGTAATTATTAATACACACCCCGCCCGCCCTTTCCCAAACGGGAGCGTGGTGGTTCTGGAAAGGGAGAAATCTGGAGCCGTGACCTAAAAGGGAAGAATTTTTCTTTTCTTTTATTCATTTATTTATTTTTAGACAGTCTCCCTTTGTCGCCCTGGGTAGAGTGCCGTAGCATCATAGCTCACAGTAACCTTCAACTATTGGGCTTAAGCGATTTCTCTTGTCTCAGGCTCCCAAGTAACTGGTACTACAGGTGCCGGGCTGTTTTTTGTTATTGTTGTAATTGTCGTTGTCGTTTAGCTGGCCCGGGTGCACCTCCACCCCAAAGTATATGGCTGGTGCCATAACCACTGAGCAATGGGTGCTGAGCCTGGATGTTTGTTATTTAATGACTGTGAGGACTATGTAGATGGTGCTTTGTTTTAGAGTTATCAAAGAATTCCTATACCCTCCCCTCATCTGTCCTACCAACAACTTTTAGAAATGTTTTGTTTGCACCATTTGAAAGGAGAGGCACCTGAGGCCCTGAGAGGTTAAGTGATTTCTGGAAGGTTGTACAATAAATTCAGGAGTCTAGACTTGAACCAAAACGTCTGAGTCAAAATTCCACATCCTTTCCACTCTTCATTATACCTTAATTCCAACAGGCAGCAGTTCCCCAGACTCACATCTTTGCACCCTCTGTGCCTAACCACCAACTCCCTGCTCAAGTGCAAGGGGCGGAGGCAAACCCACCGAGAGGAGGTGATAGTTTCCAGGACCTCCCTGAACTCACCGGCTGTGGGGGCCAGGGAAGTAAGCCCAAATGCCCACCTGATAATTCTGAGTAGCTTCGTCTATCAAGCTGGCATTATGGGATTTGTGGTCTTTGGACTCATGAGACACAACACAAAGGAACATCGTGCCCACAGAAGTAATGGAGCCTCTCCTGGTGCTCGGGCACAATGGCTTTTCCCTTTTGGGTTGTGTCTTAGAGGGATCCAGAGTTTGGATTTTCTCTACAAGATTCGCCAAAAGCCAGGTGGACTTGAATATGTTCTTCTTCACGGAACTGTTGTAGAAGAGACATCTGAAAAGATTGCCTGACCCTTCCCCACTCTAAGTGATGCATCTGAGGCAGAAATTTTGCCTGCAGTGGATGGTGATAGAGTCCTGCAGAATGTCCAAGCAGATGGGGCAGATCAGGTCCTCCTGCAGTTTCTTGGCAGAGGGTTGACTGGCCATGACAGAGCAACAAGGCTGTTTCAAGCTTATAGGAGGAGACTGCTTAGACCCTGGTTCTAAGGGAAACAGAGGAGGTGGAGGTCAAAGATTCTACCAATTAGTTGGGGTGAGGGGGAGAAGAGGAAGAAAAAATTAAAGAAATTATAGAAAAGAGTTAAAATTAGAATGTAGGGAATATTATAAAGAGAGGAAAACAAGTGGACAATTCTACCTGAATGTGCTTCTTTTAAAACGAGGTAAGTTGTGTTGAAGCTTGGACTAAAGATATGTTTGTAAGGCAATTCACGGAGATCAGAACGACCAAGGTACCAACACAGAGGATTTCCCATCAGCTTCAGGTAGGGAGTGAGAGGTGGGAGATGCCTGCTGAAATGTCACAGCTAAACTTCACCATGTTTCTGGCTTCTTGTATGCAGAGCTTACCAGGCATCCTCAAACTACAGCCCAGGGGCCACATGCGGCCATAGGACATTTATCTGGCCCCCCTGGTGTTTTTGCCTCCACTGCCTGTCCTGCTTAGCAGCCGACTCATCCCAGGGCCCACAGTCTGGCCCTCCAACGGTCTGAGGGACAGTGAACTGGCCCCGTTTAAAAAGTTTGAGGACCCCTGGCTTAAACCTTGTGAGAACATATAGAAAGGAAGGAAGGGTAATTTTCAACCTCAGGTACTTTTTTTTTTTGAGACTGTCTCACTGTGTTGCCCTCAGTAGAGTGCTGTAGTGTCACCGCTCACAGCAACTTCAAACTCTTGGGCTCAAGCAATTCTCTTGCCTCAGCCTTCCTAGTAGCTGGGACCACAGATGCCTGCCACAACACCTGGCCATTTGTTGTTGTTGCTGTTGCAGTTGTCATTGTTTAGCAGGCATGGGCAGGGCTTGAATCTGTCACCTTTGGTGTATGTGGCTGGTGCCCTACTCACTGAGCTACGGGCACTGAACCAACCTCAGGAACTTTGATTCAAAAAATTTTGCAGAAAGGCAAGGTGTGGGGATCATGCCTGTAATCCCAGCACTCTGGGAGGCTGAGGTGGGTGGATTGCTTAAGCTCAGGAGTTTGAAACAAGCCTTAGCAAGAGTGAGACCCTGTCTGTAAAAATAGCTAGTATTGTGGTGGGGCCTATAGTCCCAGCTACTGGGGAGGCTAAGGCAAGAGGATCACTTGAGCCCAAGAGTTTGAGGTTGCTATGAGCTATGACACCACGGCACTCTACCCAGGGTGACAAAGTGAGGCTCTGTCTCAAAAAGAAAAAAAAACTTTGCAGAAATGTGGAAGCTATAATCACCACCTTGGGGAATTTCCAATCACAAGGAGAACCAGTCATCCTTAGTTCAGTGGGAGAAGCAAGGAACTTCTTTTCTAAGAAGTTGTTCTTTGTTTTTGTACATTGACCCTGGCGGGTCTTCTGCTTCCCCACAACATCTGTAGCAGTCTGTCCTCTGGTGGGTTTTTTTCCCCTGCATGTCTTCAACACTAGTGTCTGCATGCCCATTCTTAGGTTTGCCTATTCTTTATCTGTGTTTCTTCCTCCTTCTTGTTGCATCTCTAATCCCTGACTTAACTTCCTTAATAGCTTTTGTTCTGACTAGGAAAATATCAGCTAGTGTCACCTGTCCTCCCTTCAGTAGCTCAACACATTTATGTCTTTTTTTTTTTTTTGAGACAAAGCCTCAAGCTATTCCCCTGGGTAGAGTGCCGTAGCATCACAGCTCACAGCAACCTCCAGCTCCTGGGCTCAAGCAAGTCTCCTGCCTCTGACTCCCAAGTAGCTGGGACCACAGGCACCCGCCACAATGCCTGGCTGTTTTTTGGTTGTAGCCATCATTGTTGTTTGGCGGCCCGGGCTGGGGATTCGAACCCGCCACCTTAAGTGTATGTGGCTGGTGCCTTAGCCACTTGAGCTACAGGCGCCGAGCCAACACATTTATGTGTTAACCTTAACTCCGTCCTTCTTGTCTTACCAAAAGAGGTTCTTCTTCCCTATGTCTCCCTCTGGATCCCAGCTTTTTACCTCTCTCCAGTACCAGTAGTTTGTCCCCACCAAGAAGAATACCCTTAATTTGTTTTTTTTGTTTGTTTGTTTGGTTTGTTTTTTTTTTTTTTTTTTTTTGGAGACAGAGTCTCATTTTGTCACCCTCGGTGGAGTGCTATGGTATCATAGCTCACAGAAACCTCCAACTCTTGGGCTCAAGTGATTCTCTTGCCTCAGCCTCTCAAATAGCTGGGACTACAGGCACCTGCCATAATGCCAGGCTATTTTTAGAGATGAGGTCTTGCAGTTGTTCAGGCTGGTCTTGAACCTGTGAGCTCAGGGCAATCCACCAGCCTCAGCTTCCCAGAGTGCTAGGATTACAGGCATGAGCCACCATGCCTGGCCCCAATACCCTTAATTTTTATCTGATCTTAATCTTAAGTCAAATGGGGATTGTGAGTCATTTTATGACTAAAGCCAGAGTGATCATACATCTGCCTTGCCTGGAATAGTCCTGGGTTTCACTTTGTCCTAGTGTGATTATTAATAGTGGTGCCTTTCATCCTTGGAAGTGTTCAGTTTGGATGGTAAATTATTTGGTTACTCTAATTATAGCAACTGTTGTAAGCCAAATTTTCAGAAATGTTATATCTCCAGGCTTTTCTCTTTGTTTGCTGTATGCTCAATGACCATAGTCTAACATTTGTATAGTGAGCTGCAATTTCAACTCCTCTTAAACTGCTGGCCCCTGCAGGTGGAATTTAATTTTTGACAGGTTTTGTTTGACTAGCATGATGATTTAAAAAATAATGATAATTTGAATTCCTTTAGAGAGGGTAGCTATTTTCTCCACCACTCCCTATTAACTTATGTCTCCCCATGCAGGACATTTGACCTTGTGACCCTGATATACAGATTTCTTTTGTTTATATTACTTCATTTAAGTTTCACCTACAAGAAATTATGTTTATCCATTCCCAAACAAGGAAATGGAGTATGCTTCAGAATCCCTTGGAAAACTTGTTAAACACAGATTGACTGAGCCCCAACAGAGACTTTCTGTTTCTATAGGTCCAAGGTGGGGCTTGATAATTTATATTGTAAACAAATTCTCAGGGATGCCAGTGCTGCTTGAAGGTAGCCCACACATGGAGAACAACTGATATAGAGACATCACAAAGTGTTCCAGTTTATCCAGCTCATAAATGCCAGAGCTGAGATTCAATCCCAGGTTTTCTATTCTATATTAAGTGCTTGCTCTTCTTTCCTGTTTTAGCATTAACAAAAACAAATAGTAACCTTCAAAATGATAAGCAAATTTTTAAGACATTTTTCTTGCAACCAAATCTTTTTAAAAAGAACATTGATATTTCAGTAAGTTTGGGCAAGCCAGGAGAAAGATGAGAATACTCCATATAAACACCACTGGAGGGTTTCAAACAGCTATCAACAGGTATCGATGACTTCAGGTGGTAAAAAATTTAAACATAAAAAAGAGAGTGTATAGTGTTCCAAAAGTGTTTTACTCTTTTAGAATTATTATTGTTATCCCTGGGTTATCTATTCACTGGACTGAATGGACATTTTAAACTCTTCGCAGGCTCAGTAGACTGAAACCAAATGCCTCATTTGGTCAGAAGCCCAGGGATTCTGGAGAACAATAAGAGTAGCCTCTCTAAGACTGTTTTGTTCTCCCATTTCCGAAATCATAGTTTTACAAATAAAAGTTAAAAACAAGGACCAAACTAACCCTTATCTTAAACATTAACAACTTATCTTAAAGATCAACAATCACCACAACCCATGACCCATAATAAACAATAATTGACACCCCATGACCCAAAACAATATTTCTAATTGAGAAGTTAATTTCCTAAATCCATTACCCTAAACTACTCAAGATAGACACTTTCGGGTTGAAGCTGAATTTGCAAAATAACAAGAATGGGAGACATGAGGTAAAGGCCACTTAGGACCTAAACTGACCAGACCAGCTGTGTCGATCACCCTTTACTCTTTTATAATTATTAATTATCCCTGTTAACTCAGGGATAACAATAATAATGACTGACTCCATCTTACTCTCACTGCATGTACTCTCACAATTAACAAGTGGTGGGGTCTTGAAAGAGATGATATTGTATTACTTCCAAAGAATTTCCAAGCCAACTGGGACATAGAATTTATAAATTGTAGCCATAAAAGAGGAGTAATGGAGAGCTATTATACACGTGACCTAGACAGACACAAATGCAAGTAGGTAAATACTAAGGGTGAGGTGACAAAGTGAGACTCTGTCCAAAAAAAGGAAAAAGAGAGCAAGAGGTAAGGTAAGGAGTCACACAGCAATGGGTACACAAATCTAGAGGGGACCTGCCAAGACTAATGAGAAGCTATCAGAAGCTAATGAGAAACAGAGGCAACTCAGCGACTAGACATCTCTCCCCTGACCCACAATGTTACATAAGCCTCCTTGCATCAGGATTCTAGCTGCGTAAGCTTCCCCTGCATCCGGATTCACATTTCTCAGACCAATGTGAATTGTTATAATTTCACTGGAAATCAATATTGCAATATGTTTCAGGGTTACAAATGATCATCCCCTTTATCCCAGAAATTCCACCTCTAAGAATTGGTTCTACAGATACACTCATACACATAGAAGTACTTTGGACTTTGTGATAATGCTTGCATCAGCAAAAGACTAGAAACAACCTAAATGTACAACAGTAGAGAAATGTTTAAATAAATTGTAGTCAGACTCTAAAACTAAATAGAAATAAAAAAGAATCCCGAAGTTCTCTACTTAGAAGTAGAAAATGTCACCAAGGTATGTTTGTATGTGAAAAAAGACAGGAAAAATACCAATGATGCAAATTTTTACCATTTGCATAAAAAAATTAGACTTATTTTCTTGAACATGCATGTAAGCTCTCTCTGGACTGGGTACAGTGGCTTACACCTATAATTGTAGCACTTTTGGAAGCCAAGGCAGGAAGATTGCTTGAGGCTATGAGTTAGAGACCACCTGGGTAACATAGAAAGACCTCTTTTCTGCCAAAAAGACAAAAAAAAAGCTCTCTTAGGATAAGAATCTAATATCTAACAAGGATTGCCTCTAAGGAGATGGACTGGCTGGCTGAGGAACAGTGGTAGAAGAGAGGATTTTCATTGTACAGTATATTCTGTTACATTTTGTAATATTTTATTTTGAGACAGAGTCTCAAGCTGTCACCCTGGGTAGAGTGCTATGGCGTCACAGCTCACAGCAACCTCAAACTCTTGGGCGTAAGTGATTCTCTTGCCTCAGCCTCCCAAGTAGCTGGAACTACAAGTGCCTAGCTATTTTTTGGTTGTAGTTGTCATTGTTGTTTGGCAGGCTCAGACTGGATTCAAACCTGCCAGCTCCCATGCATGTGGCTGGTGCCCTAGCTGCTTGAGCTACAGGCACCAAGCCTATATTATATTCTTGTAACACAGAAATATTTTGCCCAGAGCCCAGCACAGACCTCTTATAATGCCTCATTCTGGGAACACATTTTGATAAAGATATGCACATAATGGGCTGCCTTGAGAGAAGGCCACTCAGATGCCAAACTACTTTGAAATCCCATTCCTAAAATCCCAGGAGGTGTGGCTGAAGCTCTGATGTTGGCCCTGAGAGACTCTGGAATACAGGAGAGCTGCCTTCCAAATGCCAGGAGGTCTATGATGGGGCTCTGTCCCTCCTATGTTCTCAGCACTTCTGTGCATACTGTTCTGGGCTGAATTGTGTCCCTCCCCAATTTTCTATGTTGAGCACTAGCCCCTAGTACCTAAAAATGTGACTGTATTTGAACATAGAGTTTTTAAAGAGGTGATTAAATAAAAAATAAGGCTGGTAGGTGGGCCCTAATCCAGTCTAACTTATGTCTTTACAAGAAGAGGAGATTAAGACACAGCAGAAAGGCACCAGGGATGCTCCATTTGAGGAAAGATCTTATGAGGATGCAGTGAGAAAATGGTCATCTGCAAGCCAAGGAGAGAGGCTCCAGAAAAACAATCTTGATCTTGATCCTCCAACTATGAGAAACAAATTTCTGTTGCTAAAGCCACCCAGTCTGTGGCACTTTGTTATGGTAATCCCGGCAAACTAATACACAAGTGTACTTGCCTATCCCAGTGGAGCCTACCTTACATGCCCCCCTACCTTCCAGCTCCTTAAAAGGGGTCTCCCAACCTCTTACATCTCCAACTAGATGTAGCAGTGCTCATTATCAGTTCTCTCCATTCCAAACTCTTCAGCACAGGCACTCACTAGTACTTCAGATGGGATGTGAGCTGATTTGATCCCTCTAGACATTTTGGCAATATATACTAAAATATATTATATGTACTAAAATTCTTTTCAAATGCACATAAAACCTTTTGTCCCAGCAATTCCACATCTAAAAATTTTCCCTAAGGGAATAATCAGAAGCATATGTCTCCAGAGAAAATGCATGGGAAGGATACTTTATTCATTACAAATACTTATTATTACGTCAGGCACAATTGTTGGCACTCATATCACAGCGAACAAACTAAAAGAATTTCTACTCACTGAGGAGAGCCAGACAGTAAATCAACTACCCAAATGAGTCATGTTAGAAGGTAATAATAGTTGAGATTAAAAAATAAAGCAGGAAAGGGACATGAGAAGCAGGTGATAAGGTTCCAATTTTCAACAGTGTTGCCAAAATGGGCCTGAGAAGATGAAAACGCATCAACTTGAAGGCATGTAACAGCAAGATACTTAACAGTGGTTACTGCTGATTGAAGGAATTATGTTTATACTTTTCTGTCCTTTCCAGATATATTACAATGAACATAGTTGCTTTTACAGTTAGAAAAAACCCGTAGTAAATCTTACACTTTAAAAAAACCTCACACCTTTGATTGGCTCTCATTTTCTACAGAATAAAGGCTAAACTCCATCTTTTCTTCCTCAAGACCATCTTTTCCAATGATACTCTATAACCCTGATTTCCCAAAGAGGTGTTGCCAGATTCAGCAAATAAAAGGACAGGACACCATGTTAAATATAAATTTTAGAAAACAAAGAATAATGCAATATTTGAGACATGTTAAATTATTTGCTATACATCTGAAATTCTAGTTTACAGTGAGCATCCTGTATCTTATCTGGCAAAGCTATAAATGATCCTCCTTCCCCATGTGCTAGAATAATCTCTTCTCTATCTTCCCCAATTTTTTCAGATAACCAGAGGGTGGGGAGGAAGGGTGAGCATGGGTAAGAATGAAAGACAAACCTATCAAATCTTATGTTAGTGTAAGATATCCTTAGGAAAAGGGTGTAGCAGGTGTAAAGAAGGGGCATGGTTGAAAGGGTTCTTTCTTGACCTTGGGTTGTGACTTTCCTGTAGAGAAAAATTGCACCTATAATTTGAGGACCCTGACCCAAGTGTCAAGTATAGGTGAATGTCCAAAGTTCTCCTCAGAAAACAAACTCTATTTTATAATAGTCATAGAGGACATTTATCCAAATTTTCCAGCTATTTTAATTCTGGAAAATTCCCTTGCTTAATGTTTTTTGAATTTTTCAAGAGTGTTTGAATTTTTTGTTTTTGTTGCTCTTAAAATATCTTTTAAAATAATGAACAATTTAAGGAGGCTTTAAAAATGGACAGCTTTTGTTCCAAATGATACCTCTCCATCCATTTGTCTGACCTATTCTGCTCCCATGGTCCCCTACCCCATTCTTTAGCTCCAGAGCCCTGACAGCAACTTAAAGCTGATCCCTGAGTCAGACTTGCAGTCCTGTCACAAGATCACTCATCTCTGAAATCAAGCTTCTGCTGAGTCTGCAGGGTAGAAGACTGACACTCCCCTCACCCCTGCAAGAGAGCAATGTGCTCTGGTCCAGAGCAGGCACAGAAGAGCTGCTGGGCCCAGTCTGCCAGAAACTCATGGGCTGACATCCAACCACTCTAATGCACAAAACTGGCAGCGGTAGCCAACCATCCCAGCGAGTCCATGTTACAGATGGACAGCGGCAGTGGGACATGGGACCCAGGGGCAGAAGTCTAATTCCCTCCTGGAACCAAATTCTAGAAAAAATTTCCACTTAAAACTGTGAAGATAAAAATTCTTACATATGACCATGCTTTGCCATCTTGATGTCCTCAGCACTTACCACAATACTTGGCCCAAAATAACTATTTTTTCAGTTGTCATACTAAACTGAGCCATTTTTTATAGGCTATGTACCAGTGTGATAAAAATCTTAGACAGTATTGTTAGGTGAAAAACAGTGTCTAGCATGCAAATTTTTGCTTAGTAAAAAGGAGAAATGCTAATATATATATATATATATACATGTATTTACTTGAACTTACAAAAACATTGAAAGGATGTACAAAAAACTAATAAACATGTTTACCCGTGGTCAGGGATGAGGGGTAGTGGAAGATGGAGTGAATAAGGGCAAGGGGGTTGCAAATCTTGATGTACACTTCATATATTATTTTTTGATAATATACCAAGTGAATATGCCACTTTATATTGTATAGTTAATGCAAGGGATTCAGCGGTGTACCCAGAAACAAGATCAGGAAAGGTCAAGTTTAATGAAAGGGGACTAAGGTCACCTGGGCAAAGATGGCAGCGGCACCAAGAGTGGTTCGGGGCTTGTTTTTATACTGTGTGTAAAGGGAGGAAGATTCTACAGGTTGTTAGAAGGCTTTGGCAGCTAGGATCTTTCCAGGGGAACTCTTGGGGAGGAGCCAGGTAGGCCTTTTGTTCTGGAAGTGGAGGTGTCGGAAGCATTTAGGCACCTAACAGTTAAAGTATACATAATTTTGGCTCAGTGACTAGGGCGCAAGCCATATACACCTGCCAACCACATACACTGGAGCTGGTGGGTTTGAATCTGGGCCTGCCAAACAACAATGACAAATACAACCAAAAAATACCTGGGTGTTTTGGTGGGTGCCTGTAGTTCCAGCTACTTGGGTGGGAGGGTGAGGCAAGAGATTCACTTAAGCCCAAGAGTTTAAGGTTGCTGTGAGCTGTGACATCACAGCACTCCACCCAGGGTGACAGCTTGAGACTCTGTCTCAAAATAGATAAATAAATAAAATATACATATTTTTATTTATTTTGGGTTATATCATTTTGTGGTGGCAAAAGCTGAACTGGGAGCTATTTTCTCCATTTCACCTTTATTTACTCCTAGGATCACAAACGAACCAATAGGCCACAATTCTTGAGTTCTCGAGTTTCCATGACTTTATAACTCTAGTGCCCATCACTGTCTCAGTCTAGATTTCCTTTTGTTCCCCCAAGTCTGCTTTGCCACTTGTTATAGTTTCTACTTCTTAGCCAAATTTTTGGAGCATGTCTTTATCTTTTTAAAACATACATAGTTGTTGTATGGTCTGTGTAATAATCCCAGAGTCTGGACGCCTGTGGGTCCCCTTCTATTGTCTGTTTTTGCTGCTTTTCTTACTGGTAGTCTCTCACCTCTTTGGTGCTTGGTTACCTTTGCTTGTTTGCTGTATGTATTTGAGAAAGTACTTGTAGAAATAGTTTGAAGTCTAGGATGATGTTATTTTCTTTCCCAAAGCATTTTTGTTTTTAACACTAGCAGTTTAGAGTCACTTTAAACAATCAGTGCCTGCTTGAGATATTCTGCCTTGAGACTCAACTTCTAGTTCATTCAAGCCTTAAAATGCAGCTTGGATTCTCAAACTCTTTGGGATCAGCAAATGCCCCCAGGACAGAAGCAACCCTGTTTTAGGCTCACCTCTATGCCTTTCCATCCCCAAATTTTGGCTAAGCAAATCCTCACTAGCTCTTTGAATTTTTTACTTTATTTTTGAGAGAGAGTCTCACTCATATCACCCTGGTAGAGTGCTGTGAAGACATAGCTCACTGCAATCTCAAACTCTTGGGCTTGAGCAATCTTCTTGCCTCAACTTCCACAGTAGGTGGGACTACAGGCTACATACAGGCCTGTGCCACCATGCTCAGCTAGTTTTTTGTTTTTCAATTTTTAGTAGAGATGGAGTCTTGCTCTGGCTCAGGCTGGTCTCCATCTCCTGAGCTGAGAAAATCCACCTGCCTGAGCCTCTGAGAGTACTAGGATTACAGGCATGAGCCATCTTCCCTGGCTGTTTTGAATTTTTTAGAAAGATACTTTTAAGATATTTTATCTAGCTGTTTTGGTTGTCTTCACTGGGAGGCTTGGTCTGAATTACTCAGTCCATTAATGGAAGCAGACATCCTTCTGATCCAGGCCTCAGTTTTTCAGTGGTTTGCTCTTCTCTGGACCTTACCTTTCAGAAATCTCTCTCTCTCCCTTCCTCTGTCCCTCCCCTCTCCCCCAGTAGTAAAGTCTGCAGTGGACTTTTCTGGCATACACATACATAGTTCCCCCTCATCCTCATTCCTGGTTGGATGAGAATCCTGCATCTCACACATCTAATTTTCTGGGAAGAGCTGGAGTCAGAGCAGTCCTCCTTACCAGGCTCAGAAACAAAAAGCCTGTCTGTACATCTGTTCAGGCTAGGGCCTCTAAAATACAGACACACACTGAAGCTTTGAGAATTGCAGCTCTAGTGTATCATCAGTGTAAGGAGTTCCTCTGTGTCACAAAGGCCCCTGAGAGGACTCAGTTTGCAAACCAGGATGTGAAAAGGAGATTGGAGCTGCAGAAAGAGGCAGAAATAGAGTCTAAACAAAGCTTTTTCATTCCATTGGTTTGGGGTAAACTGTACCCGGAGATTTTGCTAAATGGATTGGTATGGGGTGACTTGAAGGATTGGAGGTCTGCAGGGAAAAGGTTTGGAGGCCGGTTTTCTGAGTCTACCTCTTGTAGAAAATCAAATACAAATCTTTCCAGAGTCACTTACAAAAGTACTTGGTTTCGGTGACCACTTTCAGGGCCTTTGGGGTCTTCCCTTCAGGGTTCTGGGAGTCAGTTACAGTAGAATGGAGATGGCCACTCTTTAAGAAGTCGAAGGCACGGAGGACCCAAATGAGCTGGCACCCACAAGTCCGCTGGGGCAGGAGAGGCCAGAAGGAAGCCGCAATGAGACTCCACCGACTAGTCCGGTGGTGGAAAGAGGACAATCCAGTCCTGGCTGCGGGCTCAAGAGCTGTGATCAGCTTAGTGCTCTGAGTGCCAAGCAAAGAGTGGGGCATCTTGGGAGGCGGTTGGGAACAGTTGGGATGGTTGCCACGCGGACCACGCGGTGAGCACGCTCTGGAACTAGCCGGGCACGTGCCCCTGCGCTCAAGCGACTGATGGGCTTTTAGAACGCAGCATTTGAAAAGCGAGCGATGCAGGGTAGAGGAGGAGGAGTGATCCTTACTATATTGCCCCAATATCTTTTGAGGTGGACCTTTTCTTAAATTCTAAAGCAAATGTTCGATCATGAAAGTTAAACAAAAGGTTGGGGAAGTGGGGTTGGAAACACCCCGGGGCTCAGATGCATGTTGAAAGTTTCTGGCAAACAACCAAGTGCAAGCCTTGCCCCTGGAATTCTGAAGCCACTAGGAAGAAAGGAACTGCAAATAGCCTGAGCCCTGGGATCTTCACCCCACACCAACCACCACTCTGGGACGGTTAGGATCTTTCAGCAGAGACGTGCAAGGGAACTGACCGCTGAGCACACAGGCAGACAGGCCGGGTCTGGGACTCTGCGTCGCAACAGTCCCTCCTTCCGCTGAGCCCTGCCTCCAGCGCTACTAAGCAACTTGTCCTGGGTTGCAAGTGCCCACCAGCAGCGCATCCCCACTGCCCAGAAACAATTCTGGAGGAGCAGGGGAGACGGCCCAAGTTTGTGGAGCTTTAAGCTTACCCGGTGCTGGGCCTTTTCAAGACAAAGGACACAAAATTTGACAAATAAAATTAGAAACCAAACTAAATATTAACTTAGAATGAGAAAAGCAGTGACAAATTGTAAATTTTAAAAAGCTTGGTGCCCATAGCTCAATGGTTAGGGCGCTGACCACATACACCAAGGCAGGAGGGGTGGAACCTGCCTGGGCCTGCTAAACAGCAATGACAACTACAACAAAAAAATAGCTGGGTGTTGTGGCAGGTGCCTGTAGTCCCAGCTACTTGGGAGGCTGAGGCAAGAGAATCACTTAAGCCCAAGAATTTAATGTTGCTGAGAGCTGTGGCGCCAGGGCACTCTACTCAGCGCAACATAGAGAGACTCTGTCTCTTATAAAATAAAGTTACTCTCCTAATCAATCTACCTGAACTACTCTAGATTGGCATCATTAGGGTGGGAACTACATTTTTGGTAAAGGTAACTTAGGACCTAAACTAACAGACCAGCTGTGCCTTCTTAGCCCATCAGTCTGACTGATTCCCTCTTACCATCTTATCCTTAGGACATGTGCTTTCAAGGTGGGCTGGAGCTGGGAAGTTCAAGGTTTCAGTGAGCTATGATTCAGGAGACAGAGCAAGAACCTGTCTGGAAAGAAAAAGAGGTTAAATAACTTAGGGGACCTGGAAAAATAGACTCGGACTCCCACTTAGGTTAATTAATTGGTAATTTATTTTACCTACTGCAGGGGCTGCTGCTCTGAGAGACAGTCAGCAGCCCAGGTGTGAGGGTGAGTTACCTTTTATAGGCTTTGTGTGAGCATATTACAGAAGCGAAAGGTGGCTGGTTAAGGGGGGTTACAACTCAGGTAGTCATAGATACAGCTGGAACAATAATTAATACAGTTTCAGTTGACAATGGATACATTTTATATCACAATGGTTATGGTTATACAACAGTAATTAATCAAGTCTCAGTGAGTTTTCCACCATTGTTCATCTACTGAGAACTTGGAGGTTTTGTGAA
>CAUYQV010068732.1:0-15121 GCA_963574575.1 Galagoides demidoff | reverse complement strand
TGGCTCAAGTGGCTAAGGTGCCAGCCACATACACCTAAGGTGGCGGGTTCGAATCCAGCTCAGGCCTGCCAAACAACAATGACAGCTGCAACCAAAAAATAGCCAGGCATTGTGGCGGGCGCCTGTGGTCCCAGCTACTTGAGAGGCAGAGGCAGAAGACTCGCTTGAGCCTAGGAGTTGGAGGTCGCTGTGAGCTGTGATGCCACGGCAGTCTACCCAGGGAGACAGCTTGAGGCTCTGTATCAAAAAAAAAAAAATCCACAGCATGCTTAATCCAGTTTTAGGATCTCCAGTAATATGAGCAACAACCGTTGGCAGCCTCCAGTGTCCTCAGCTCGCAAAAGAGAGAAACAGCCTTAGGGGGGCACGCACTTTCACAAGTACAGCAATAGCCCTGTCCTGGCAGGTAAAAAAGAACAAATTCTTCGTAACAAGGAAAAGGACTCACAGCTTAACAACCTTAGGGTTAAGTTGTTTTAAAGAAATACCTGAGATTGCTTTAGTCAGATTTATGCCAGGGAACCTGTTAGCAAATTCAGAGATGACCCAAGATTCTACTCTGGTGATTAATGGAGGAGCTATTGATTTTTATCCTGTTTGATCTGCTTTGCCGGTGGAGATTTTTTTTTTTTTTTTTGAGAGTCTCACTATGTCGCCTTCGGTAGAGTATTGTGGCGTCAGAGCTCACAGCAACTTCAGACTCCTGGGCTCAAGCGATTCTCTTGCTTCAGCCTCCCAAGTAGCTGGGACAATAAGCGCCCGACACAACGCCGGGTAATTTTTTTGTTGCTCGAGCCGGGTTTGAACCCGTCAGCCCCAGTGTACGTGGCTGGCGCACTAAACACTGAACTACGGGCGCCGAGCCGGTGGGAAATCGTAAACCGCTCCTACCACGCCTGCCCCGCCTCCCGCCCCTCCCTCCGGAAGTCAGAGGAGCGGAGGCTGCGGGAAGAGGGTGGGGCGGGGCGACGGTCGCTTCCGATTGGCGTTTCTCCAAGGAGGCCTGCACGGATTGGTTGGCGGCGGGAGCTCCTGAGTGGGGTGTAGACTCCGCTACGCTGATGGTCCCTGTTTCCGGTTGCTGGGCGGGCAGCCCGCCGCCGCTATGGCGACCGGCGAGCGGGAGGCGGCGCCGCCTCTCTGGCCCGCGGAGGCCCGCTTGGCGGCGCTGCTTCCCGACCTGCTGGTCTTCAGGAAGCCCCGGGTATCGGAACCCGAGCTGGCCACGGCCGAGGGCGTCCTCCTAGGCGTCCACGTAACGGGTGAGGCCCGGGAGTCACATCGGGCTTCTGGCCTGCCAGAGGGGCAGCCGTTGGACTTAAGCTCCTGGAGGCCGAGGCGGTTACAGGCCTGGCCTCCGGGAGAGCGAAGGAGGCTTTACCTGTGCCCCGCAGCCTCTCAGGAAACTTCAGGGTCTTCATTTTCAGAGCGAGAAGACACCTTTGGGGATGAACTGGTTTAGCCCCTGAGCTCGCTTCAGGGATGATCAAACTGAGACTGAAAGGGCCATAGGACGGGCTTTGAACCGAGTTTCCTCCTAACCACGAGCATTGTGTCTGCTTTGTCTAATTATTTTATTCCTTCCATTAATTCATTTTTGGGTCCATTAAGCGCATGCCCACCGTTCTAGACGTCAGCACCCACTGTGAGAGTTTTTGATTTAATAGATTCTTAAAGGAGTTTATTGCATGTGTCGTGGATGTGAAGATGGATAAAACCCTGTCCTCACTATTTAAATTCTCCAGAAAGCTTTAAACCATATCTTTTGTCTCAGAGGTTTCTCTGTCCCATACAGGAGGAGAAATCCTAGTTGCCCTTGGCAGGGAGCCTGAAAGGGTCGGAAATGGTGGGACGGGATACCTGGCTTCAGATAAAAAGGGCAGGGCACTATGGGTAAATTCACCATTGGCAGCTGCAACCAGCCCGAGTAGTTCCTAAGTGACACCATGTTAATGTATAAAGGCGTTATTTAGTTCCAAGGGATTCTGTTTTTCTTTCCACTAGCCTGATGTGTTGAGGGAAAATAGCCTAAAATTTTAGGATTTGCAGCTAACACAGTAATTTTTGCTTTATTGGTCAGGGTTTACAGCATTAATGGACAGGTTCAGCCTGACCTGCAAGTCGGAACATGACATGGACAAACTGGCCCACATCTTCAGTTATTACATTAGTGACATCGTGGAGCGTGAGTGATTGTTATAGGGGAACAAGGAGGTGTGGTGCTGGGCACCTGAGGGTTTGTAAGAGAAGGGGACCTAGGGTGTTTTAAAACTGGTGCCAAAGGATCATTTATTCCTGTAGTCCAGCTCATCTTTAGTTTCTTAAGGTTGCCATTGACAAACTAAATCTTTGCCTCTATCTGCCATTCTTCCCAGTCTGACATACCACTTTTCAGAAGGGGAGAAAAGGCTAATTTTAATTTGTATTTTGTATATTTATGTTTTATTTCAAAATAAAATATTCCTTAAGCTATTTCTTCTAACAATACCATGCCTCACATGTATATGTCAGATATAATGTACAAGGTACCTTTGCATTCTATTACTGCATTTTCATTCTGTGAGAAATAGGTGTTTTCTCTATTTTCCGCCAGGTATTAAGTTTTTGAATAGCTGCTTGATGTCAGATATCTTGGAAAAAACTATATAGTTAATACATTTTGAGTACCTACTTGGTGACATGCATTGTAATAGGTGCAAGGAACAAAAACCCACTCTTGAGCTTTTTAGTTTTATTTACTTACACAGAAATTACTCTGGCACTATACCTTTTAGTATGCATATAATATTCTCATCCTTTACTGACAGTGCCTGATACAATTATATCTATCATTCTGCAATTCACCAAAATAATTAAATACTCTGTGGCTTCTTCTTAAGGAATTTGATTATTTGACTCGTTTTTTCCCCCTGAGGAACAAGTATAAAAAGTCTTTCACATTTTCTGGTTTGGATGAAAGGGAAAATAAAAAATATTTGAGGCTTGGCACCTGTGGCTCAAGTGGCTAAGGCGCTAGCCACATACACCTGAGCTGGCGGGTTCGAATCCAGCCCAGGCCCGCCAAACAACAATGATGGCTGCAACCAAAAAATAGCTGGGCATGGTGGCGGACGCCTGTAGTCCCAGCTACTTGGGAGGCGGAGGCGAGAGACTCACTTGAGCCCAGGAGTTGGGGGTTGCTGTGAGCTGTGATGCCATGGCACTCTACCCAGGGTGACAATTTGAGGCTCTGTCTCAGAAAAATTTATATATATATGGAGAGAGAGAGTACCTATTATAATATCAGGTATTACTGGGTACTAGAAACAGAGAAAAGTAACCCACAGTACCTGCCTTCATGGAGTTTCCATTTTAGCACGATCGATAATAAAATAATTATAGATTATACATTCTCTTAAGAAAATAAACATTGTGTAGTGATAAGAAATAATTGTAGGGTGAGGGAGTTTCTGTGTGAGACAGAATGGTCATTGGAGGCTCCTCTAAGGAGGTAGTTTTTAAGCTGAGACATGAAGGATGAGGGGACCACCTTGGGAAGAGCTAGAGGTAAAGCATTTCAGACAAAGGAATACCAAGTACAAAGATTCTGAGACAGGAGAAATCTTGGCATGTTATAAGAACTGGCAAAAGGCCAGTTTGACAAGAGCATAGCTGACAGGGTGAAGAGTGGCTTAAGATGAGGTTGGAGGAAGGAAGCCATTGGATCATCAAGCTCTGTAGTCTAAGGAGTTTGAATTTTATATTTTTGTAGAAAGGCAAATTTGGAAGGTTCTGGCAGTGTAATGATATGATCTGATTTATACCTTTTAAAGTTCATTTTGGCTGCCTCATGGAGATTGGATTAGAATATGGTAGTGGAGGTAAATGGTAAGAATAGCAGCTGGAAGAGGTAATTGGAACAGTCCTGTAGAGATGGTGGAGATTTGGTCTAGGCTAATGGTTCTCGACCTCAGCTACACCTTACATAACTACTTGGGAAACTTTTAAAAGTATTTTTTTTCTTCTTATTTTTTCCGTTTTCTTTTTATTTTTTAAACACTAGATCTTGCTGTGTTCCTAAGGTTCCTAGGTTCGCATAGTCCTCCTGCCTGAGCCTGCCAAGTAGCTGAGGTTACAAGCATGTGTTACTATGTCTAGCTAAAAATTTTAATGCCTAGGCTTCACCTCCAACCATTTAAATCAGAATTTGGGGGATGGGGCCCAGGAATAAGGGCTTTTTAAAAGTTTCACAGCAATTCTAATATCAAGACTGAAGCCTATTGGTGTAGAGATATGGTAATGGAGCTGTATATGAATGAATAATTTGAAATATATTTTTCAGGCTCAACAGATAGGAGTTGCTGATGGATGAATTTCAGTGGGAGGTGGTGAGAAAAAGGACTGTCACCACTTTTTTGGCTTTGGGGCTTGTATAAATGAGTTGATAGTGTCATTTGACAAGATTGGAAAGACTAGGCTTTAAGAAAGAAAATCAAGAGTTTTGTTTGAATTATGTTGAGTTTTAGATGCCAGTAAGTCATTCAAATTGAGAAGTCAAGTTAGGAGCTCTGGTTGAACCTAGAGCTGAGAGAATAGATTTCTGTCAGAGATGAAAATGTGAGTTGATGGCATAAAGATGATACTTAAAAGTTAAGTCATCAAGTTCATACTAGGACAATATAAAGAGAAGGAACCTTAGACTGAGTCTTGAGGCGCTCCTGAGGAGGATTAATAGGAAGAAAGAACCTGCAGGTCAGACTGTAAAGCAGTCAGTGAGGTAGGACTGTGTTCCTGTCTAGAGGGTGTGGCTAACTGGATTGAAAATGAAAGCTGTCAAGTACGATGATCAGAGAAATAATTGAATTTTCCAAATACTATTGATGATCTTGATAATTTTAGTGGAGTAATGGAAGTCAGATTGGAGTAAACTGAGACAAATGTTAGAGAAAACATTTAAAGGAAAGAATAAATGGGAGATAAGGAAAGTATGTATAGCCAATTCTTTCTGAGTGTTTTTGTTTTTTGCTGTGAATATAGCAGAAAAATGGAGCTATTGGGAAGAGAAGGTAGTATCAAGAACAAATGGGTTATTTTTTGTGTGTTTATTTTTTAAGTTATTGATGAGACTTATCCAGTAGAAAAAAGATTAGGAAGAGTAAAGGCCTTGATAACGTATCCTTAGCACAAATGGAGTGACTTCAAAGGGAACAGGAATACTTCTTTAATTTTAGAAGACATGTATATAAGTACAGATAGATTTTAGGAGGAAGGAAGAAGGATCCTAAGGAGCCCAAGTCTTGGCATGAGCAAACAGACAAGAAAAATATGAGGAAAAACTTAGTAGACCATTCTTTTGACCATATATGAGTCTGCCATGATGTGGTAGATCACTGCTTTTAACTCATTTTCCTCTCTCTTCCTTACTGGATTTCAGATGTGCTCTGTTTTGGAGGAGATATCCTAAATATTACAGGTATTTTTCGGTTTTTCTGACTATTTAAATAATTAGACTGAGAAAAACTATATTTAGGTAGAATTTGGCATGTATGTTTATTCAGCGTTATTTGTTTATTCAATAGGTGGTACTGGCCCCTGGGGATATAAAAATAAGGAAATTGCCTCAAATCTAATAGAAAAGCTTTGTCCAAATTAGGCTCATACATGCTCTAATTTTATTTAGATTAACTGACGAGAAGTAAATTCCTATAAAGCATTCTTGAGAAAACCAATCAGAAACTTAGTCATTAATAGCAGAAGCTAAGCATGAGGGAGGAAGAAGTCAAGAGTTTCCTATCTGGCTACTATCCAGAGTTGGCCTCTTTTGTTACTTAAACTTTATAAAACCAACCCTAAAATTAGACTTGAATGTGAACCTACATTTTGTGAAACTTTTGCTAGTACTCCTCTTCTATTAGTGTACTAGGAGAGCAAAGATTACCAAAAATATGCTTAGGAACATTTCAGCTTCTACCTGATCATGTATTTATGTACTGAATGGTTTTGAGGATCAGAAAATGGTTTAAAGCAGCACAGTATATATAGAGATGAAACCCTGCCTCACACTTTGCCTGATATGCACACTGGATTAAGTTGATCTTCTGCATTATAGTGGACTTTTCCATAGATCAAACAAGTCTAAATATTTAGCACCTATCAAAACCAGCCTGTTTATGTCTCCACAGGGAATGTGCTCCTGGCACTCTGGACAGTGGAACAAAAACAATTGAGTGACATCATTACCCTGGTGGCAAGATGCAGTCTAGAGATACAGGAGAAGTTTGGAATTTACCATACCAGAGAAGGCCAGGACTTACAGCTAAAGATAGGTAGTAACTCCTAAAAAGTGATCCAATTGGGGGAAAATATTTGCTACTCAGACAAAGGATGAATTGCTGTAATATAAAAAGAACACCTAGATATTCAGAAAAAAACATTCTAAGAGAGAAAAATGGACAAAGGTCATGAATAAATAGTATATAGACAAAGAAAAATACATTTCTTTTAACATGTAAAAAAGATGGTCAACTTCGTTCATAATAAGAAAATTGCCAATTGAAAGCATACTGGGCTCTGCACCTGTGGCTCAATCAGCTAAGGCACCAGCCACGTACACCTAAGGTGGCGGGTTCGAATCCCCAGCCCGGGCCGCCAAACAACAATGATGGCTGCAACCAAAAAATGGCCAGGCATTGTGGCGGGTGCCTGTGGTCCCAGCTACTTGGGAGGCAGATGCAGGAGACTCGCTTGAGCCCAGGAGATGGAGGTTGCTATGAGCTGTGATGCCATGGCACTCTACCCAGGGGGATAGCTTGAGGCTCCATCTCAAAAAAAAAAAAAGAAAGCATACTGAGATACTTTCTTACCAGTAGATAGGCAGAAATTCAGATACAGGACTTTACACTCTTTGGTGAGTCTATGAGAGATGAGCCTTCTCATACTGGGAGAATGGACAATGGTGTAACTTAGATTAATTCCACCTGCATACTATCTATAAAAATGCAGCTATTCTTTAGCCCAGCAATCCCACCTCTGGACATTTATCCTGTAAGTTTGCTTGCACATGTCTAAAATGGCATATGTACAAGGTTATTGATTGCAATATGGTTTGTCATGAAAGATTGAGAACAATCCATCAATAAGAGACTGGTTAAATAAATAATGTATCTATTCAATGATATTCGCTGCAACTTCAAAAAAATAAGGTATTCTGATATGTGGTAGTGTTTCCAAAATATAGTTAGGCAAAAAATGTAAGATGCAAAACATTGTATGTAGTATGCTGCCTTTTTGTGTGTAAGGAAGGAAAAAGATTTTTTTTTATTTTTTATATTTGTATAAAGAAATGCTGGAAAGATATATACAAAACTGATAATAATTACCGGTAAAGGAAAAATAATGTAAATGGGTATATGGGTGGAAGCAATGCTTTTCATATGTATTCTTTGTATAGTTTAGCTTTTGAACTATATTATTGCTTGTCATAATCAAAAATATAATGCAAAATAATGAAAATTTAAATCTTCACACAGAGGCCAAAGTTTCACCAATGGCAAAGTCAGGATTAGAAGGGAAGTTCATTAGATACTTTTCTTCACAGGGCTCCAGAATCTCCAAGAGGTTTCTGAATTAAGGGCAAAAGTTGACTCCAGCTATTTTTGTCTTGAGTAGTGGAGAAGAATTTCATTCTGTTTTACATGACCTCTCTTCTGACTTCCTTTTTGGTTCTTTGGTTTTTTGTTTTATTGAGCATTATTGATACTGTAAATAGACAAATACTTTGAAGCCATCACCACAATAAAGAGAATGAACTTATCTATCACAAAAGTTCTCCTTGTGTTCCTTTGCACACTTTTTTCCCCACTATTCTCCCTCCCTCCCCATGCAACCACTGATCTCCTTTCTGTCACTAGATATAGTTTTGCATTTCTGAAGAGCATTATATTACTGGAATCATACAGCATGTATTTTTAGGCTACTTTTATTCAGTATAATTACTTTGAGATTCATCCATTTTGTAGCTTGTGTCAATAGTTCACTTCTTTTTATTGCTGAATAGTATTCTATTACATAGCTATACAGTACATGTCTATAAGTGAGTTTATCCACTCATTAACTGGCCCTCAAGCTGTTGCCAGTTTTGGCTCCAAATAAAGCTGGTATGAACATTTATATACAATTCTTTGTATGGTTATATGCTTTCACTTATTTTCCACCTAATAGTAGAAGCGACAGGACGGGTCATGTGGCATATTTACTAATTGAAAAATTGTCTATCTCTTTACCAAAGTGGTTATACCAAGTTACATTCCCAGCAGCAGTGGACTTTTTCCACGTTCTTGTTAACATCTCTTATTGTCTGTTTGAAGAACTTCTTTAATGCTTCTCATAGTATGGGGGCTTTTTTGTTTTTGTTTTTGTTTTTTTGAAGTTTTTGGCCGGGGCCAGCTTTGAACCCACCACCCCTGGTATATGGGGCCGGTGCCGTACTCCTTGAGCCACAGGTGCCACCCAAAAGTCTTTATTTCATGTCTGTTTTTACAAGGTACTTTCACTAAATATAGAATTCCAGGTTGAGGTTTTTTTTTTCCTCTTACATGAAAACTGTTTCACTGTCTTCTAACACGCAATGTTTTCAACAAAACATTTGTATTCATCTTTGTCTTTTTTTCTTGTATATGATGTCTTGCCCTCCAAACCTCTGGCCATTTTTAAGTTTCTTTGGTTTTAGGTAATGTGATTATGATACGGTTTTTATAGGGTTTTCTTCATTTGTCTTGTGCACAGAGTTCATGAACTTCCTGGGTTTTAGAGTTTTTTTTTCAAATTTGGTAAATGTTCTATCATTACTCAAGTAATTTTTTTTGTCCCCCCTTCTCTAATTACCCACATATTTGGTTGCTTGAAATTGTCCCAAACTCACTGATACTGTGCTCATTGTTTTTCTGTCTTTTCTCCCTATTTTGGATAATTTTTATTGCCATGTCTTCAAGTATACAAACCTTTTCTTTTTTAGTGTCAAATTTGCCTTTGATCCTATGTAGTATACTTTTAAGCTCAGACATGGTAATTTCTATCCTTACAAGTTTGATTTGGGTCTTTTTAAAGTATCTGCTCTGTCCCTACTTATTTTTTCAAGGTTTTTGAATTTATAGAATTCAGTTATAATAGCACTTTTAATGTCCTTGTATATTAATTCTGTCATCTGTATTATTCTGCATCAGGCTCAATTGATTTTTTTTCTCCGCATAAGTCTTAACTTTCTTTCTTTGAATGCTAATGGTTTTTTATGGGTGCCAGACATTATGACATTTATTTTGTTGGATGCTGGATTTTTTATATTTCTACAAGTATTCTAGAGCTTAATTCTAAGATGTGATTAACCTAATCCTTTCAGGAATTGCTTTTAAACTTTTTTTTTTTTGAGACAAAGCCTCAAGCTGTCCCCTCAGGTAGAGTGCGATGACATCATAGCTCACAGCAACCTCCAACTCCTGGGCTCAAGCAAGTCTTCTGCCTCAGCCCCCCAAGTAGCTGGGACCACAGGCACCCGCCACAACGCCCGGCTATTTTTTGGTTGCAGCTGTCATTGTTGTTTGGCAAGTCTGGGCTGGATTCGAACCCACCACCTTAGGTGTATATGGCTGGCACCTTAGCCACTTGAGCCGCAGGCGCCGAGCCTGCTCTTAAACTTTGTTGAGTAGGACCAGAGCTGCATTTCATCTAGGGCTATTTTTGTTTTATTCCTGAGGCAATCCTCTTCTGAGTACAGGCAATCCTCTGGTTACAAACAAGATCGGTTTTGCAGGTTTGTTCTTAAGTTGAATTGCATGCAAGTTGGAACAGGTACATTTACCTATTACCTATAGTAGCCTCCATTCATACATGTGGGTCACATGTCAGTTGGATGTTTGTAACTCAGTGACTTATTCTAATAGCCTTTATTCCTAAGTGTGAGCTGTATATAAGTCAGATGTTTATAACTCAGGGACTGCCTATTCTATATCTGATATCTTATGAATTAAGTTTGACAATTTGACTAGTAGAAACAGGTACTTCTCCCAGCCCTATATGATAGCAAAGATTATTCTTTTGGATCTTTTCAGGTGGTTCTTTCCCCAGCCTTAATCCGGTTCCCTCCGATTCATACACTTACAACTCTAAGGATACTCAATACAGATCTCTGAAATGTTTACTCTGTATCTTTCTATACTCTGTAGTACTTTTCACAATGCCCTGGAAACTCTACCTACAGGGCCTCCTCAGACTCCCAACTATGTGTTCTTTTCAACACAGAGTCTTCTGACCTGCACCTAGGCTTCCCCTCCCTGAGATGTGGTGCGGAAACTCTATAAGCAGTAAAGTGGCATGTCAAGGTTCACCTTATTTATTTTCCATTTCTCAGGGATTACTGTCCTTTACTACCTTCCAATATTTTGAAAGCCATTTTCTCATATATATTCTAAGTTCTTTAGTTGTTTCACACATTCAGATAAATTTTCTGTTATTCATATTGGCTGAAATTGTCTTTGCCATTCTTTTAAAGTTTTTTTTTCCTCATTCTCAGCTTGGATTAGGTTGCTTAGCTAAGGGTATATTTCTCTTGGTTATAGTTACTTTTGTCCTGACAAGCAAACCAACTTTTCAGCTATATTAAGCAGTAAGAAATTTCTCAAGGCCAAAAAAATAGAAGGTAGAATAAAAGTGTATATTAAGACCTTTGTCTAGTAAAATACCAGTTGTCTACTCAGTCCTGGTTACATGTGGGAAGAAATGATGTGATCACTGTAGTAGCAGTTGCTGAGTATAATCATCTGGTCTTCTCCCTGAGTTCTCTACTATTAGGATCTAGCTGCCCATTAGAAAAGCAATTTAGAGACAAGACAATCGGAGGCCTAGCATCTCTTGTTTCTTCCTCCATACAACCTAGACTTGTATGAATGTCTGTCTCTAGGTATATTTAAGAGGAGGAAATCTGGGGCAAGGTATTATTTTTAAAGATGAGTTTACCTAAGACTTCTGCAATAGAGGGCAATGACAAGATTGGCATGATGCATAGAGCCATGTGGGGATTCTAGACCCTGCCCCTTGCATAGTTTCCCAATTGAGTTTGGCTATTCTCCGCTTGTCTCCTTTTCTCTGGATAGGTCTGTCTGCAGGTCGGATTTCCCAGGTTATTGTTGGAGATGAGCAGCGCCAATACCTCTTGGTGATTGGGCGGGATGTAGATGATGTCCAGTTAGCTCAGCGTTTGGCTCAAGCAAATGAGATTGTCCTGTCTTGGAACTGCTGGAAGCTCTGTGAGCAGTACATGTTTGAAGTGGAAATCATGAGGGAGGATGAAGCTGTGAAGGTAGGAGCTGACCTCATCCACTGCGCATCCTAACAAGCCTTCCTACTGCCCAGGAAAGGGTGCTTATAAAGAGTACTCCATTGGTGTTCACATACTGCCTGACCAAACCAACAACCACTGGAACTACAGTTTGGAGGGAGGCTGGGAATATTCTCCCAGGAAGATAGATAAGACAGAACAGCAAAGCTGGGAAGATGAAGGGTAAACAAGGGAGAGAGTCCTCAGCCCCTCTGGTAAGGGACCCAGGATAATCCAATTGGTCTGTGGGCACAGAATTGAGCAGTTTCTTTTCTGCAGTTAAGAGATATGCGGATCATTGACCCATTTGATTTTGATGAGCATTTTGACAAGTGCCTCGATTATCTGCCACATTACCGTACAAGTGCTGGTAAGTTACTTTGTCCTTTTCTACCTAAGCCCAAAATTTTAGAGATTAATGTTCCACATGACTAGAGACAATTTTTTTTTCTTTTCTCAGAGACTCTAAGAACTGCACTGGAGTTGGATCCAGACTCTGCACTTGAGCAAACACTGCGGAAGCACATTATGAAAAGCCTTTTAAAGAAGGTTATTTCTTAGTTCCTGAGTCTGTAGACTGTGTGTTTTTGCAAACAGGTGTTCATTTATATATGACATCCTCGTTACATTGATCCAGTTCATCTCTTGCTCCCCATTGTGATCACAGCAAATTTCCTCATCTGCATCAATACAATTACTGTGATAAATTGTCTTAAACCTTTACTTAGATTTCTCAGTCCTCAAAAGTAGAGACCATATTTGTATTTCAGTTTGTCCTTTAAGAACTTAGTTACTATAAGCAAGGTATAGAGTGTATGCTTGGTAAATGTGGTAGATTGATTTTATATATATAAATATATATACGTGTATATATATAAAATATATGTAAATTCCTTAGTAAGCAATATAATGACTAATGAAGTTGAACATGTCAAACTAACTCTTAGGAAATATAAAAACCTGACAAATTTCATCAGCGAATTTGGTTTAAACTCAACAGTTTTAACTCCAAGTGTACTCTATGCCACTTTAACCTGAATTTTCTTTTAATTTTTTGTCTGACACCCATAAATTATCTTCTCATACTCCTCATGAAATGCAGAATTAAAATGCCTGAACATGATACTGAGAGTTGAAGACACAGGCACAGTAACTCACTGTGTCTTTGTAGATTGATGAAGGCCATCCAGTGGAGTATGTGTCTGAATTCCGTACAGTAACTATGGTTTTGGTCAGCCTAGAGTTTCACAAGACAGCGTGGATGTTGCATTTGTGTCGTCTTATCCAGGAGGCTGCCTTATACATTTCTACAGTCATTGAGAAAGGAGGTGGCCAGCTGAGTCGGATCTTTATGTTTGAGAAAGTAAGTATAAGGAAACTTAATACATCAACATTAAAGGTGAATGAGGAATAATAGTCTTATATGTTTATCTACAGTTTTATCTCCCACATAACACAAGCATAAGTCAGATATCCTATTACTTATTATGTAAACAATCTATTATATATATCACATTAAAACTTCCACTAATATTAGTTAAGGAATGGATGTTCAAGTTAATTTTCAGGGTTACTAAAGCTATAGATGGATATCTACATAACTTCATTAGTCATTATATCTATAGGTGGAGAGTAATTTTCAGGTTCCTCTCCGTGGCATTTGTTACTCAGTTCTTATTGAAGAACACTTATGAAAGCGCAAGAAATGTTTTTCGGTTCTATTAGTAAATTATAGTTAGTCAGATCTTTCTGAGATAACTGAGGAGCTTGTAAAAGAACAGAACTTTAATACTTGACATTATACATGAAGACAATGTGGAAAGTTAGACTTAGCCCAGGGTATACGGCTAAGGCCATTTGATTGCTTGAGCTCAGGAGTTTAAGACCAAACTAAGCAAGAACAAGACCTCATCTCTACTAAAAATAGAAAAACAGCTGGGTGTTCTGGTGGGTACCTGAAGTCCCAGCTACTCAAGAGGCTGAGACAAGAGGATTGCTTGAACCCAAGAGTTTGAGATTGCTGTGAGCTATGGTATCATAGCACTCTACCAAGGGCAACAAAGTGAGACTCTTTCTCCAAAAATAAATAAATAAAAGTTAAGTTTTTGAAAAGTTCTTGTGTTTTAAATTTCAGTTCTTTCAAAAGTTAAATCAGGTTGTTTTTTTTAAATTTCTATGTTGTTTGATCCAGAATGTCCATTTCATTAATCTTATAGAATCCTGTCTTCCTAACAGAAGACTATTCAGGTTAGGGTCTGGCTTCATTCAGGAGAGTTGTGTTTAGGCAAACCATATTCCTTCCCCAGGTAAACTTCTGTTTTCTTTGTTTATTATCTATGTCAGCGCTGCATGTTCCTCTGTGTTTTTGGCCTTCCTGGGGATAAGAAGCCAGATGAGTGTGCACATGCCTTGGAGAGCTCTTTCAGCATCTTCAGCTTCTGCTGGGAGAATCTTGCTGAGACCAAGTGAGGAGGAAGGTGGGGCAGAGAGGAGCTTTTTAGGCCACAGGGACCTCTTCAGGCAGGGCAGGAGGTAGTAATGAGTAGTTGGGATTGAGGTTATCCAAAATCTGCCTCAGATGGAGGGATCATGCTAAGGAAAGTCAACAAACAAGATCTATTAAGAAATAGCAAGACAAAAATCTGTACTGGATACCTAGGGTAATAAAGATACATTTCCAACTAATGGGGCAGGAAAAGGGGAGGAACAGAACCTAGAATAGTGTATGCTCTCTTTTTGAATAATTCATATGTCTGGTGCTCCTCTATCCCTAGCCTAGGTAGAACTTCTTCTCCCATCATCTCTCTCTACTCAAAACACTGACTGTGCTTTAACTACATTGAAGTACTTAGTTTTGTACAACCACACCAGGCTTTTTAAAGCCTATACCTCTCCTCATTAGAGAGTGTTGTTTGGCAGTGTCTTTGACTTTAAAGGTCCTCCCATATGTCCTCTTCTTCATAAATGCTCTTTCTACTCTCCAATATGAGTTAGTACATCTATTCTGTTTGCTCTGGTTAATGTACTCTACTAATCTGTAGTATGGAGTACTTGTCTTGTTGACATTTATGTGTCTTTTCACCTCCCTCAATGCTACCACTCTCCTCCCCAGACTTAACTTCTCCAGAGAAGAATATTTTAAACATCCAGTTAAGTAATTGGTACTGTGTATACTTCTCATTGTTTGTTGAGTGAATGAAAAATATTACTCATTAAAATGTATTGCAAAGATTAATTTGCTTCAGGAGGCCTCCTGGCTGTGGTCCTAACTTTCTGATTTTCCTTTACTCTGACATTCTTGCAATATTTGATTCATTAATCCTGTATTGACATTTGTTGATCTGCTTTTCATTTTTTTATTTTATTTGAGACAGCAAGGTATAGTAGAAATAAACATCAGTAGTAATCAAGGGGCCAGGAGTCTCACTCTGACTCTACTGTTTATTTTTGCTATGTAACTCTGGAAAAGTTAATTAACCCCTTCAGGAGTTTCCTTTCTTTTTAAAATTTTAGGCTCGGCGCCTGTGGCTCAATCGGCTAAGGCGCCAGCCACATACACCTAAGGTGGCGGGTTCGAATCCCCAGCCCGGGCCTGCCAAACAACAATGATGGCTGCAACCAAAAAATAGCCTGGCGTTGTGGCGGGTGCCTGTGGTCCCAGCTACTTGGGAGGCAGAGGCAGGAGACTCGCTTGAGCCCAGGAGTTGGAGGTTGCTGTGAGCTGTGATGCCATGGCACTCTACCCAGGGGGATAGCTTGAGGCTCTGTCTCAAA
>CAUYQV010068731.1:0-24589 GCA_963574575.1 Galagoides demidoff | reverse complement strand
GGCTCCGTCACAAAAAAAAAAAAAAAAAAAAAGCTGGCCTTTTCCCACAGAATCATCTTGGCACTTTTATGGAAAAAAAAAAAAAGAATCCCTGCCCTAGGAATAAAAAGTGAGAAATTGTAAGGGCATCTTAACAAGATGGCTATGCTCAGACCCAGAGCCAGGTAGTGACTTGTGCAAGATCACAGACAGAGATGTATTTTAAGCCAGATATTCACACTTTTAAAATAGTGCTGGACAGACAAGGCCTAGCTAGCTGTCCAGGGAGTCCTAGCAGTGGACCAGGAGGAGTCACTGCCCACGGAGCGAGATACCTACATCCATACTCGAGCTGGACCAGGCGCACGCTCTTGGTGGAGGCAAACACGTCCACCACTGCGTAGAGGGGCTGAGCAGCTGGCAGCCCTTTCGCACTTGGGCCCATGTCCTCGCCGTTGATGACGATGTGCATGTCGGCAGTTCCATCCGGGCGTGGACAGAAGAGGACTCCCAGGCGGCTACGGCGCGCGGTCGGAGGCAGCACGTTCAGCTCATAGAGCTGGTCCAAGAGGTGGCTGTAGAGCCCTGGGCGGCTGCGGCCCACCAGGCGATCCCGGGGGATGCGAAACTGCTCAATGCACAGATATGGTTCCACCATCAGGGCTGGGGGCCGGCTGGGGACCGCTGCCTCTGTCTCCGGATGGCCCTCCTGGGGTACACGGTTGTGGTGGCGCGTGATAGCGAAGACCCAGGTGTGGCCTAGGCTGGCCAGGTCGGGTAGCGAAAACTCTGGCACGGCGGCCAGACTGGCGGGGTCCAGCGCAGTCAGGCCGAGGCGCAGATGACCGCACCAGCCTAGCTCTTTCTCCTCGATCTCGACCAGGAATAACTGACCCGGGGCCAGAGGCTCGCTACTGAAGCACAAGCCGTGGGCGAAGCTCTCCACGCGTGTGGCCCGTGTCCTAGTGGAGTCCACGCGGATGTTGGCACCGTGCACGCGGTGGAAGCGGGTCGGAGCGGGTTCTGAAAGTGCAGGCCCCCGGGGTGCACCTAGCCCCACAGGGTCGGAGGGAGCAGCCATCTCCCGGCCATGAGGCTGGCCAGCAGGTGCCAGGAGCTATTTTGGGATGCGGGCTCAGACAGTGACCACCAGGGGACCATGTAAGGCATTTCCCCCACCCCGACTCCCTTCCCCAAGGCTCTGTCCAGGGGTCCTAGTGCCGTTTGCTCAGCCTTCCCGCCTAGAACTCAGCAAGGCTGGGGAACTTGGCAGTCTACAACAGGATCGCGGGAGCTGGGGCTATGACCTGCGAGGCCCGCAGACCTTGACCTGACCCGGCATTGACCGCACCGCCCTACCAGGCCCGCGGGAACCAAAGAGGGGCCGAAAAGGGACTGTCATGTGACGCCAGAGCCCACGTGACTCAGAGTACACATGACTTCCAGTCCCCGGGCACTTACTGGAGAGCGAGGACGCGGGGAACCGAGGTGAGAGGATTCGGAGGCTGGAAGGGATCCCTGAGCCCTGGGGGTCTGTGCATAGAGGAGGAGGCTCAGTGGGTAGCAGCTGGGCCTGGAGGGGGCTCCCCGCGCCTCTGCGCCGCCAGCTCCTCCCAGGGGCGGCTGCACGCAAAAGCTGAGAAGCAAGTAATCCGCCGAACCTGCTGCTGCTTCCCGCAGATGGTCCCAGCCGCGCTGTTGCCGCTGTTCCTGCTGCTCGGATCCTGGGCGCTCCGAGGAGAGGCTGCCCCTGCCCAGGACGAGATCCAGTCCCTCCCTGGACTGACCAAGCAGCCTTCTTTCCGCCAGTTCTCCGGCCACCTCAAGGGCTCCGGCTCCAAGCGCCTCCACTACTGGTCTGCCGCCCGGGGCGGAGTTGGGAGGGAGCACTGCGAAGCCCGCTGGGGGCAATGGCAGGGGTGGGGGGTGTTCTGAAGTCCCCTGCAGGTGCCTGGGGGCTGGCAAGGCTAAAAGGTGCCTCTTCACTGGTGCCAACACTGCTCTGATCCCGCTCCCAGGTTTGTGGAGTCCCAGAAGGATCCTGAGCACAGTCCTGTGGTGCTTTGGCTCAATGGGGGTCCCGGCTGCAGCTCCCTGGATGGGTTGCTCACGGAGCACGGCCCCTTCCTGGTGAGTGAACAGCAGCTCTTTCCTTCCACATAACCCAGGAAAGAGAGAGGGAAGGGACAGATTTGAAAGGGATAGGCTGGGAATGAGCACTGATTTCCTGAAAATGTTTTCTTCCTCCTGAGCCTGTTTGTTCATCTATCCCATTGACTTGGCCACCTGTGCCTCTCGGGAGGGTCGCCCACCAGTAAGGGGCCTAGCATGGTGGCTCTTCCCCTCCACTTTCCTGATCCTTCCTTGGGACTTACTGGGCCATCTCTTTCCTCCTCAGATCCAGCCAGATGGTGTCACCCTGGAGTATAACCCCTATTCTTGGAACCTGGTATGGCAGAGGCTGTGGGTCCTGTGGGGGTGTCTGGCACCTGGATGGTGCTGGGAACTCTCTTTAGCTCATTTCCTCCTCCCTTCTAGATTGCCAATGTGTTGTACCTCGAGTCCCCAGCTGGGGTGGGCTTCTCCTACTCCGATGACAAATCTTATGCAACCAATGACACTGAGGTGAGGTGCCTGCCCATCTGGCCCAGGCTGCTGGGTTCTCTAAAAGTGGCATAATGGGGGGAAAGAAAGCAATGGCCTTGACATCTAGTTTTGGCTCTGTTACATGCTATGTAGAGTGGTTGTGGCCAAGTCACTTCCTCTTGCACAAACGGGGTGGGTTGATGTCATTATTTCTGAGGTTCTTTCCAGCTTAAATACCAGAACCTTCAGATCCCCTCCATTCTGCTTTCCCCAGGTCGCCCAGAGCAATTTCGAGGCTCTTAAAGATTTCTTCTGCCTCTTCCCTGAGTACAAGGACAACAAGCTTTTCCTGACTGGAGAGAGCTATGCTGGCATCTACATCCCCACCCTGGCTGTGCTGGTCATGCAGGACCCCAGCATGAACCTCCAGGTGCAAGGCTTCTGCAAGAGGGAAGGGGGGTACCTTGTGGCCTTGGCCTTGCAGTTAGTTAGTAAGGTTAGACTGATCTTGTCCTCACTTAACTCAGCCTCCATCAGAACCTCCCTACCCTTTGTCTGCCTGCATGCCTTCCACAACAGGAAGCTCACCTGTCAAGCTGCCAGCCCTGTTCTTTATGTTGAGTGATTACCCATCCACCCACCCCCACAAGCCACCCTGGGTTTCAGCTACCACACTGATGAAGGTCTAGGTGTAGGTCAAGGGAGGCTCCTCCTCTTCACCCTCCAGCTGAGCTGAGCACCCTGGGTGTTTCACAGGGGATCGCTGTGGGCAATGGACTCTCCTCCTATGAGCAGAATGACAACTCCCTGGTCTATTTCGCCTACTACCATGGCCTTCTGGGGAACAGGTATGAAAGAGGGGCAGTTGGGCAACCTCTAAGGTGGGGCAGGTCATGAGATCTCAGGTCTGTCCAGGAGGCACATGATACCCCAGGCCCTGCCCTGGCTTATGAGCAGCACACGGGAAATAGGGTTGCTGGAAGGGCTTGGTGCTAAAAGGGCAAAAAGTAGACATAAGATTTAAAGAGACTAAGAAGGGGCCAGGCCAGTGGCTCTCACCTGTAACCCTAGTACTCTGGGAGGCTGAGGCGGGTGGATTGCCTGAGCAAGAGGGAGACCCCCCTCCCTAAAAATAGCCAGGCATTGTGGTAGGTGCCTGTAGTTCCAGATATTTGGGAGGTTGAAGCAAGAGAATCACTCGAGCCCAAGAGTTTGAGGGCTGTGAGCTATGACCCCACAGCACTCTACCAAGAGCAACAAAGTGAGACTCTGTCTCAAAAAAAAATTAAAGAGACTAAGGAGGGCTGCCTCTGTGGCCTGAGGCAGCTTGGGGACTGAGTTTGGCACTGCTAACACCCTATGCTGTCTTTCCTAGTCCCCAAGAGTCAGGTCCTGATGGGAAGTCGGTGGGATGATGGGTACTTACCTCCTACCCACCATGGGCTGACAGATTTTCCACTCCGATCTCCTATAGGCTCTGGTCTTCCCTCCAGACTCACTGCTGCTCTCAAAACAAATGTAACTTCTATGACAACAAAGACCCAGAATGCGTGACCGCTGTGAGATTCTGCCCCTACTCTACATCAGCCCTGCTACTCTTAATCCTGAGAATGGGACTCCTTCCCCTCCCTCTCCCCCATCCCCACTGTTTTCTAACTGCACCTTTCAGCAGTTTAGTGTTCTCTGGGACACGTGTGTGTATTCCCATCACTACCACCTGCTGTGACTTCCAGGGCAAAGATGTCCTCATATTTGTCACATGTGTGGGATGTACCAGACATTGTGCTGAACCCCATTTGTTTTAATTTTTAATCTTCAGTATTCTCTGGCCAGGCGAGATGGCTCACACCTGTAATCCTAGCACTCTGGGAGGCCAAGGCAGGTAGATTGCCTGAGCTCACAGGTTGGAGACCAGCCTGAGCCAGACTGAAGGCTGGTCTCTAAAAATAGCCAGGTATTGTGGCAGACACCTATAGTCCTAGCTACTTGGAGGCTGAGGCAAGAGAATCGCTTGAGGCTAAGAGTTTGAGGTTGCTGGGAGCTGTGACACCACAGCACTCTCCCAATGGTGACATAGTGAGACTCTGTCTCAAAAAAAAAAAGATCTTCAGTATTCTCCTTCAAGGGGGGTATACTATCCATGTTTTCTAGATGAGGAAACTGAGGCCATGAATTCCAAAGTTACAGTGCTGGGAAATAGTGGTATGAGGATTTGGACCCATGGCTAGAAGATTCCTTCCACTCAGCCTCAGTTTCCCTAGCTGTGAAAATAGTGGGTGAAAACTCGGCACCTGTAGCTCAGCAGCAAGGACACCAGCCACATACAGTGGAGCTGATGGGTTCAAACCAGCCAGGCCTGTCAAACAACTACAACCAAAAAATAGCCAGGGGCACCTATAGTCCCAGCTACATGGGAGGCTGAGGCAAGAGAATCGCTTAAGCTCAAGACTTGGAGGTTGCTGTGAGCTGTGACACTACGGCACTCTACCAAGGGCAACATAGTGAGACTTTGTCTCAAAAAAAAAAAAAATGATGGGTGAAAAGTGATGATAAGAGGTGAAGTATTAGAGCAGTAAATCTTGGGACAAATTGGTCAGATCATGGAGAAGCCAGGGATCCAGAAAGAATGGTGGCTTGGTGTGTCATTGCAGCTTCAGGAAGTGTCCCACATCGTGGGCAACTCTGGCCTCAACATCTACAACCTCTATGCCCCGTGTGCTGGGGGAGTACCCAGTCATATAAGGTAGGTACTGTGGTGCACCTCTTAGGCCAACCCCAGCCCCATCTGCGGATTCAATCCTATACCCCTACTTTGCTTGCAGCTATGAGAAGGACACTGCTGTGGTCAAGGATTTGGGCAACATCTTCACTCGCCTGCCACTCAAGCAGTCATGGACTCAGGTGTGTAAGGTGCCTGGGCTTCCTCTTGGAGGGTTGGAGGGGAGCAGTTAAGTAAAGACCCTGATCCTCTCCCTATGCCTCCCAGGTACTGCTGCGTTCTGGGGGTAAGGTGCGCATGGATCCCCCCTGCACCAACACCACAGCCGCCTCCACCTACCTCAATGATCCTTATGTGCGGAAGGCCCTCCACATCCCTGAGCAGCTGCCACGCTGGGACATGTGCAAGTGAGGTCCTTTAGCCACTTGTGGCAGGTTATTAGGGCTTGTAAGCATGGGAAAGGTTCCCAGGGATCCTCTGTTTAGCATTTCTCAATGAAAGTAGTTTGTTTGTTTTTTGCTGGGGCCAGTGGCCTACTCCTTTGAGCCACAGGCACCACCCTGAAAGTAGTTGTTGTACAGAATCTTTAACATCTCTGACCCTAAAATGATCAGCCAGTTCATTTTGAAGTAGCTGCATTGGTCATTAATCATTATTACTTATGGTATTTAGTTAAATAGATGCCATCTCAACACACACTCCAGTACCATCCCCAGCTACCCAGATCTCCTGTGACCCCAAGTTAAAGGGTGATGCCTGGCACAGTAGAAGGCACTTGAGTCCATTCTGTTTGGTTAGTCCCCATGCTCTACCTGTTCTATGTTGTCACTGTCACACCTGCCAGCCCCTAAATGCCATTGCATCCCAGTCATTACAACAACCAAAAAGTGTCCCTATGCCTTTCCAAATGGAGCAAGTTGAGGCTTTCTGAAGTCAGTCCCAGAGAGATAACTCAGCCAAAAGGGGGAGTGAAACCCAGTTGTCTGCCTCCTAAAGCTGGGATAGAGAAGGTCTGATCTGTTGACTCTTCCTTCCCCCCCACCCCCGCACCGGGTCGGTCTTCCTGGGGCCTGCCCATGTGCTCCTGGCAGCTTCCTGGTGAATCTACAGTACCGCCGCCTCTACCAAAGCATGAACTCCCAGTACCTGAAGCTGCTCAACTCACAGGTGAGTGGGAATAGCACAGCTGGATCCACCAACAGCCACTGGGCCTTGGAGTAGCCTGGCAAGCTGGGGACCCCCTGTTCCCCTCAGGACAGGGGAAGCCAAAACTCCAACAGGTGAAGTCACTTGGCCAAAGTCCTGTGGTTGGCAGGGTCAGGATTTGTCCCCACCCTGTGCTGCTCTGTTATAGGTCAATAGGTCTACATAAGTCAAGGAGCCTTTAGGACGAGAAAAGCTAGTTGGATCATGTCACAAATGGCAAATAAAGGTCCAGATTGGGAGAGGACCTTGTCCAAGGCAGAGCAAAATTAGAACCAGGTTCTGTCCATCACAGTGGTTAAGAGCAGGGGCTGTGCAGTTACATGGCCTGGGTATAAGTCCCTTTACTCACCATGTGATCCTGGGCAAGTTTCTTAACTATCTTGAGCCTCAGTTTTCCCATCTGTAAAATGGGATGATAATGATATCTACCTTCATAGATAAAGTGTTTAGTGGAGCTCTGGCCATGTAGTAAGCAGTCAAAAAACATAAGCCTGCTATAATTCTAGCACTCTAGAAGGCTGAGGTAGGTGGATTGCTTGATCTCAGGAGTTGGAGACCAGCCTGAGCAGGAGCAAGGCCCTATCTCTATTAAAAATAGAAAAACTAGGGTGGCGCCTGTGGCTCAGTAAGTAGGGCACCGGCCCCATATACCAAGAGTGGTAGGATTAAACCTGGCCCCGGCCAGACTGCAACAAAAAAATAGCTGGGTGTTGTGGCAGGTACCTGTAGTCCCAGCTACTCGGGAGACTGAGGCAAGAGAATCACCTAAGCCCAAGAGCTAGAGGTTGCTCTGAGCTCTGACGCCATAGCACTCTACCGAGGGCAACAAAATGAAACTCTGTCTCTTAAAAAAAAAAAAGAAAGAAAGAAAAATAGAAAAACCAGACAGGTGTTGTGGCAGGCACCTGTAGTCCTAGCTACTTGGGAGGCTGAGGCAAGAGGATCGCTTGAGCCCAAGAGTTTGAGGTTACTGTGAGCTATGATGCCGTGGTACCCTAACCAGGGCAATAGAGTGAGACTTTGTCTCAAAAGCAAAGCTAAACTAAAACAAACAGACAACAACAACAAAAAACATGAGCCTGTCCTGGTTCATGCCATTTAACTAGGCTTCTTAAATTCCTTGAGGGGCAGTGCTTGAACCAACCCTGGGCTTATTCTGGACCTGTCATTTTTCCCCTGCTTCAGAAATACCAGATACTGTTATACAATGGAGATGTCGACATGGCCTGCAATTTCATGGGGGATGAGTGGTTTGTGGATTCCCTCAACCAGAAGGTAAGGCAGGGATTCCTGGACCTGGGATAGGCTGGAGGCCCTAAGGGCAGGGGGCAGATGCGCCTGGGAGTGATTGCTACTGGCTCTGGCTGACAGGGCAAACCCAGAGAGTAGTTCCCGACTGCCCCTCAGGGCTGCTGGGTGGCTTTAAGCTGATGTATTTCTCACTGGGGCAGATGGAGGTGCAGCGCCGGCCCTGGTTGGTGAACTATGGGGAGAGTGGGGAGCAAATTGCTGGCTTCGTGAAGGAGTTCTCCCACATTACCTTTCTCACCATCAAGGTAGGCCTGGGCCTGGCCAAGGAAATGGGGCCACAGGGGAAGGAGCAGGAACCACCTCCCTTCCCCCTTGGCGTCCTTTATCCTGGGTGACCATGTGGACCCTGTAAGAGGAGGTGTTGGGGGAAGAATAGAGGCTGGAAAGAATAAAGGGCTTACGGGGGAGGAAGCATCCTGGGGGGAGGAACTGCATGAGGGCTCAGCCAGGGGCCAGAATCTCACAGAGCTTTGCTCCTCAGGGTGCTGGACACATGGTCCCCACCGACAAGCCTTTAGCTGCCTTCACCATGTTCTCCCGCTTCCTGAACAAGCAGCCGTACTGATGACCATGGGGACCAGCTCCCCACTGCCTGACCTAGCCCTTCTGAGCCTCCCTCACTATAGACGAGGTCTTCCTTTATGCACAGGGGCAGTTCCTGCCTCCATAACTGCCTCCCATGGACAGCCCAGGGGCAAGCTCGCACTTTATTCCTGCAGCAGTCCCTGACTGGGGTGACCTGGCCCCCTCCCAGCTTAAAGAATGTCCCTTTTGATGCACTGATCCCATCCCAGGAACCCAACACAGCTCAGGACAGCCCAGGGGGTGGGGGTGGACGGACTATAATTGATGGATTGACTAATTATGGAATTAAATTGAGCACAGCTTCAAACCCCATCTTTTCTGTGGCACTGGGGGTTAGGGTAGGCGCTACAGGCAGTGGACATGGAGCGAGAGGGGCTGAGAGTGGTTGGAGTCCTGAATGCAGCCACCAGGGTGGGGGTTGAAGGCTCAGGCAGCTGCCGTGGAGGGTGGGGGGGCACTAGATGTCTGGGCATCCTTGGCATTGGCAGGTCGGTTCTTCTCAATCACCTCTCGCAGCCCTTTGGCAAAGTGGAGGTCAGCCCCGATGGTGAGGAAGCCCTGTGCAGTGGGACAGAGAGGGGGATCTTAGTCAATTACTGAGGCCACAGTTTAAAGGTAGTTTTTGGTTTTGGCCTTCAAGGGTTTCCAATCTAGTGGGAGAGATAGAGCAACAAGGCACTTCTCCTAACTCTGTGTCAAGGGTGCTGAAATGGAGGCCGTAGGAACACAGACTGGGCGTCAAGGAGGGCTTCCTTAGAGCCCTCTTAGCTCTAAGACCTGAAAGATGAGTAGGCTTGGGAGTGGTATGGGAAAAGAGTGTTCCAAGGGGAAGTCATAGCCTGTGCAAAGGGCTAGAGGAGTCTGATTAAAATAGGAGGGGCAGTTTGTAAGGTAGAAGCTGGGGTCAGGCCATGGAAGGCATTGGGGAGCTGCCTGGAGGAAGGAGGGCTCTGCCCTCCAACTCCATCATGCTCCCACTCACCGCATGATTTGTCACCACCTCTTGCACAAAGTTGATACCCTCAGGCAGTGGGATCTGCACTCCACGCCAGGTCCGCTCTGTGGGTGGAAGCCCCTGGCTCAGTCTGAGCCCACCCAGCTGACCCCTCCTACCGCCCCCCCACATTACCCCAACCCTACCATTGAGCAGGGGCATGACCCCAATCTGCAGCATGGCCTTCAGAGGGGCCTGTAGCGGGATCAGCTGTGAGGGAAGAGGGGGTGAAGACAGAGCAGCAAGTTAGTGGGCCTTGCATTGGCTGTAGCCTGGGCCCCAGCCCAACCCCCATTCCCAACTCACTGCCAGTGACTCCAGTGCAGACTGGTTTGAGTAGATTCGGAACCTGCCAGAGAGAGAGGAGGCTGGTGGGCACAAAGCCTAGAAGCTCCTTAGGCCCATCAGAGGTCCCTGAGTTCCAGTTGCCTATAATCCTAGCACTCTGAGAGGTTGAGAAGGGTGGATTGCTTGAGCTCAGGAGGGCAAGACCAGCCTAAGCAAGAGGGAGATCCCATCTCTACTAGAAATAGAAAAATTGGCTGGATACAGTGGCTCATGCCTATAATCCTACCACTCTGGTTGGCTGAGGTAGGTAGATTGCTTGAGCTCAGGAGTTCAAGACCAGCCTGAGCAAGAGTGAGACTTTGTCTCTACTAAAAATGGAAAAAGGTCCAGCACCTGTGGCTCAAGTGGCTAAGGCACCAGCCACATACACCTAAGGTGGCGGGTTCGAATCCAGCCCAGGCCTGCCAAACAACAATGATGGCTGCAACCAAAAAAATAGCCGGGCATTGTGGCAGGCGCCTGTGGTCCTAGCTACTTGGGAAGTGGAGGCAGGAGACTAGCTTGAGCCCAGGAGTTCAAGGTTTCTGTGAGCTGTGATGCCACGCATTCTACCCAGGGGGACAGCTTGAGGCTCTGTCTCAAAAAAAAATAAAAATAAAAATGGAAAAAAACTAGCCGATGTAGTGGCACATACCTATCATCCCAACTACTCAGGAGGGTGAGACAAGAGGATTGCTCAAGCCAAAGAGTTTGAAGTTGCTATGAGCTATGATGCCATGGCATTCTAGCCAGGGTGACAGATTGAGACTCTTGTCTCAAAAAAAAAGAAAGAAAATATGGCTCTCGGCGCCTGTAGCTCAAGAGGCTAAGGTGCCAGCCACATACACCCAAGCTGGCGGGTTCAAATCCAGCCTGGGCCCGCCAAACAACAATGACTGCTGCAACCAAAAAAATAGCTGGGCATTATGGTGGGCACCTGTGGTCCCAGCTACTTGGGAGGCTGAGGCAGGAGACTCACTTGAGCCCAGGAGTTGGAGGTTGCTGTGAGCTGCGATGCCATGGCACTCTACCCAGGGGGACGGCTTGAGGCTCTGTCTCAAAAAAAAAAAAAAAAAAGAAAGAAAGAAAATAGGCACCATGGGAGGTGCCTGTCATCCCAGCTACTACATACTCAAGAGGCTGAGGCAGCAATGGCTCAGCAGCTGTAACTCGGTAAGCAGGGTGCCAGCCACATACACCAAAGCTGGTGCGTTGGAGCCTGGCCCAGGCCTGCTAAACAACGACAACTGCAACCAAAAATAGGCAACTGTTATGGTAGGTGCCTATAGTCCCAGCTACTCAGGAGGCTGAGGCAAGAGAATCGCTTAAGCTCAAGAGTTTGCGGTTGCTGTGAGTGGTGCCACCACAGCATTCTACCAAGGGTGACATAGTGAGACCTTGTCTCAAAAAAAAAAAAAAAAAAGAGGCTGAAGCAGGAGGATCACTTGAACCCAGGAGTTTGAGGTTGTTGTAAGCTATGCTGAGGCCATGGCACTCTAGTCTGGATGACAAGAGCAAGGTTGTCTCAAAAAAAAAAAGTTAAAATATTTTAAGATAAAACACCACTGGGCAGCACCTGTGACTCAAAGGAGTAGGGTGCTGGCCCCGTATGCCAGAGGTGGAGGGTTCAAACCCAGCCCCGGCTAAAAACTGCAAAAAAAAAGATATAACACCAACTGATTTATCTTCAATAACAGCCCTAAGAGTAGGCACTATTAGGATCTGCACTTCATAGATAAGGAAAATGAGGCCCAATAAGTGAAGAAATTTGCCTAAGGTCACGCAACTGGAATGTGTCAGAACCTGTCCCTAGAATGAATCTAAGCTTAGAGGTCTCACTCATGTGTTATCTCATTTAACCCGCTGGAACAGCACTGTCCAACAGAATTTTCTGTGAAATGTTCTGTATCTGCACTGTCCATGGTGGTAGCCACTAGCCACATGTGGCTAATGAAATGTGGCTTACTACAATTGAGGAACTGTCTAATTATAATTAGCTGAAATGTAAACAGTCAAGGTGGCTAATGTCTATCACACTGGAGCAGATGGCCCTAGAAAGTAAACAGATGATAGCATGGCCTTCCTTCCTATGCAGAGGAAGTTACACTTTCATAAAGCACTTTCGTATGCATAGAAAAGGCCCGGGCTCTCTAGTGGTTTATACTACATAGATGTAACTGAATCTAAGTTCCACCGTCCTTGGGGCAGGTGTGATTCTCCTGAAGATACCGAGGTGCAAAGAGGTTACCAGGGTCCCCAGGCATCTGCCTACTTGCGCAGGTCCAGCTGCGTGCGTAGTGCCTTCCCCCGGAGGGCCATCTTGGCACTAAGACGGACATCCTGTGGAAAAGTGGGGAGGTGGTTATTACTGGCCCCAAAAGTCTCCAGCCCACTTCTCCCTCCCCCTGGCTGGGGCCCCGCACCATGATCATGCTGGACAGCTGGACCTCAGGCTGGTTGGGTGGGACCAGGGCAATGCTGACACTGGCAGTGACTGAGATGGTGGTGCCTGAGGGCTTGATAGTGCAGCGGGGTGGCTCAGTGACCCGCAGCTCTAGCTTCAGTGGGGAGTCAATCACTGCTGGACTCTGGGGAAAGAGAGGGGAGGGGTATCAAATCCCCACTCTGTTCCCTTGAGAGCCCCCACGGAGAAAGAGGAAGGAAAGGGGACAGAGCGTCTGCCCTCTGGGGACCCAGAGATTGTAAATAGAAGACTGGCCTGGCTTTCAAAACCTTCCAGATCTGCCTCCAGCTTCTCTACCTTTGCCCACACCAAGGAATATCTCCCTTCTCTTTCCTTTTTATTTATTTATTTGTAGCTTTCTTTTTTTTTTTTCTTTTTTTTTGTGAGACAGAATCTCACTATGTCGCTCTAGGTAGAGTTTTGTGAAGTCACAGCTCACAGCAACCTCAAACTCTTGGGCTAAGGCAATTCTCTTGCCTCAGCTTCCCAAGTAGCTGGGACTACAGGTGCCTGCCACAACGCCTGGCTATTTTTTTTGTCGTTATTGCAGTTGTCATTGTTGTTTAGTTGGGCCAGGTTCGAACCTGCCAGCTTCGGTGTGTATAGCTGATGCTGTAACTACTGTGCCGTGGGCGCCAAGCCTTTGTGTTTTTCTTTTGAGACAGAGTCTCACTTTGTCACCCTTGATAGAGTCCCGTGTTGTCACAGCTCACAGCAACATCAAACTCTTGGGCTTAAGCAATTCTCTTACCTCAACCTCCTAAGTAGCTGGGACTACAGGTGCCTACCACAACACCTGACTATTTTTTGGTTGTAGCTGTCATTGTTGTTTGGCAGGACCAGGCTGGATTTGAACCCACCACCTCTGGTGTATGTGCTGAGCTACAGGCACCGAGCCAGCCTTTTTTTTTTTTTTTTTTAAGACAGAGTCTTTGCTTTGTCCCCCCAGTAGAATACAGTGGCATCATCAAAGCTCTGCCCAAACAATCCTCCCACTTCAGCCTCCTGAGTAGCTGGGACTATAGGCACACACTTCCAGGCCAGATTAATTTTTTTCTATTTTTGGTTGAGATGGGATCTCACTGTTACAAAAACTCCTGGCTTCAAGCTGTCTTCCCACATCAGCCTCCCAGAGTGCTATGATTACAGACATAAACCACTGTACCTAGCCTTCCTTTTTATTTGTTTACAAATTTATTTTTATTACTTTATTTGCAAAAATGTTTTTATTGGGCTCCCATAGCTCAGTGGTTAGGGCACTGGCCACATGCTCTGGAGCTGGTGGTTTTGAACTCGGCCCTGGCCTGCTAAACAAACAAACAAACAAAAAATAACTGAGTGTTGTGGTAGGCACCTGTAGTCCCAGCTACTTAGGAAGCTGAGGAAAGAGAATCGCTTGAGCCTAGAAGTTTGAGGTTGCTATGAGCGATGATGCCACGGCACTCTGCCAAGGGTAACAAAGTGAGACCCTGTCTCAATTTAAAAAAAATGTTTGTATTAATTTTTTTTTTTTTTTTTTTTTTTGCAGTTTTGGCCGGGGCTGGGTTTGAACCAGCCACCTCTGGCATATGGGGCTGCCACCCTACTCCTTTGAGCCACAGGCGCCACCCTGTATTAATTTTTTTTTAGAGACAAGGTCTTGCTTTGTTGCCCAGGCTGGAGTGCAGTGGCTTGATCATAGCTCGCTGCAACCTCAAACTTCTAGGCTCAAGCAATCTTTCCTTCTCAGCCTCCCACAGCGCTACGATTACAGATGTGAGCCACCACACCCAGCCTATATTAACCATTATTGAAACCCCTACACTTGCAAAACGTGGGTTCTCACCAATCCTTACAAAAGCTCTGTGAAGGAGGCAGGGTAGGAAGGAGCAGTACCCCTTCACATGACTTAAAAACAGCCTTGACAAGGTGAGGGGACCTGGTCACAGGCAAGAGGACTGGCCTTCTGTCTCCTCCATGGCTGTCTCTGGGGGCCTCCACCCACAGCCCTCGCTGGTTCCCTCAATGGCATGAAGATAGCATGTCCCATCCTGCCAGCACTCACCAGTAGGACGATACTCCCAAAGTAGGAGGCCCTCAGCAGCATGTCCAGATCATGGGGCACCTAATCAGGGAGTTGGGAGTGATACAGGGTCACTAGGAGCTCCATCATAGGGGGCTCCCTCTCACCTCTCCCACAAATGGACCCTGACATACCTTATCCCCCACCAGCGACAGCCGCAAGGCCCCTGCCCGAAAGTAGCTCTCCATGGCAGAGTCGAAGAAGAACTCAGAGAAGGCCACATACACCATCCGCTCCTCCTCCTGCAGTTGGGGCTCCACTGCCAGGTTAGGGAGGCTCCAGTTCCCCTCAGTCAGGGGGAAGAAGGCCCCCTGGGATTGGGGGTTCAGAATCAGGGTTAAGGCAGACTGGCCCTGCACCCAGACTAACAGCAATTGTCTCCTAGTCCCCCAGCCCTGTGCTTGCATGGGTTGATGGTGGGGAGTCAGACCCATAAGGCTGTTCTTGGGGAACTCTCAAGTATACCTCTTAAAAGACATTGGAAGGAGGCTAGCTGGAAGGCTCAAGGGACAGGCCCATCAGACTGGAGAAGGGAATGTCAGGGAGGGCTTCATGGAAGAGGTGGCATTTGAGTGGGCTTTGAAAGCTGGAGGCAGTAATAATAGCTCCTGTATGCATGTACTACACACAATTATTCTGTGCCAGGTATATAAATCAGATCCTTTAACTCAAATAACAACGTATATTTTCTGTTTCTGTTACTTTCCTTTACATATGAAAAAACAGGCACACAAAAGCTAAGCCACTTATTCATGTTCATACAACTAGTCAGCAGCAGAGCCAGGATTGAATTTCAGGCTCTGGAACTCTCTGCTATACTCCAGTGGGAAAAGCAAAGGTAGGGGCTACATTCTAGCTATGTGGCCTTGGGCAAGTGATGTCCCCTCTAGGAGTAAGTCACTCACAGGATTGTGAGAGGATGAAATCAGATTGTGTGCGCAGAGCCTTAAGTCAGGGGAGATGAGGAAGGACAGTGCATGAGCAGAGGCGCTGAGGTGAGAGGTGGGGGGGGGCATATTTGGGAAGGAACAGTTACAGAGAAGCAGGATGAAGTTAGAAAGGTGGGGCTGGATAAGATCAACAAGGTTCAAGGCCAGACCTGGGAGGCTGAACCTACTTCTGCAGCAACAGGGAGCCACAACCGTTCTCAGTAATGAGAGTGGCCTCATCAGAGCTGTGCTTTGCAAAGATAAAATCAGCCACTTAGGGGAGAGGGAGGGGGTCTGATGAGAAGGTCAGAGGTCACACACACCAACTCAGGTAGCTCACCCGGAAGTCCATGTCCAGATTGCTGGAAGCCACAGGGTCCTTTAGGAGGGAGTAGTCAATGCCAACGAGCTCATCCACAGAACTGCGTACTGCAGGGAGGGGCTCAAGTCATTCAAAGCTGTGAGGTGGGCAAGGTCCTTAACCTCTGGGCCGCTATTGCAGAAATACTGGTAATATTTCCCTCATACAGTTGTTAGGAGAATCAGACTAGTTTTGTTTTGTTTTGTTTTTTTTGTAGAGTCTCACTTTATCGCCAAAGGTAGAGTGCCATGGCGTCACACAGCTCACAGAAACCTTCAACTCCTGGGCTTAGAGGATTCTCTTGCCTCAGCCTTCCGAGTAGCTAGGACTACAGGCACCCACCACAGCGCCTGGCTATTTGTTTTGTTGCAGTTTGGCTAGGGCGGAGTTTGAACCTGCCACCCTTGGTATATGGGGCCAGCGCCCTATCCACTGAGCCACAGGCGCCAGCTTGTTTTTTGTTTTTTTCGAGACAGAGTCTCACTACATCACCCTTGGTAGAGTGCCATGGTGTAACAGCTCACAGCAACCTCAAACTCTTGTGTCCGCCTCCCAGTAGCTGGAACTAGGTCCCCGCCACAGCACCTGGCTATTTTTTTGTTATTGTTGTCACTGTTGTTTAGCAGGCCCTGACTGGGTTCAAACCCACTAGCCCCGGTGCATGTGGCTGGCGCCCTAACCACTGAGCTATGGGCATTGAGCTGAGTCAGACTAGTTTTATGTGGAAAGCACTTAGTGCCTGGGATGTAGAAGGTGCTCAATAATGTTAGCTATTTATTATTTTTATTTTTATTACTACTACTGCCGCTACCATTACTACTATGGGGTTTCATCAAATCACTAAACAAGATGGCAAGGGATTCTATTCCTTTATTGGTTTCTCCTGCCTCTTCCTTCCCTCTGCATGCCTTCTGTTGGGCATAATGGGACAAGTTCTCTTGAGTGGCACCCATGGCTCAGTGGGTAGGGCACTGGCCCCATATACTGAGGGTAGTGGGTTCAAACCCAGTCCTGGCCAAACTGCCACAAAAAAATTGCTGGGCGTTGTGGTGGGCACCTGTAGTCCCAGCTAATTGGGAGGCTAAGGCAAGAAAACTGCCTAAGCCCAGGAGTTGGAAGTTGCTGTGAGCTGTGTGATGCCACAGCACTCTACCAAGGGTGACAAAGTGAGACTCTACAAAAAGAAATTTAGAAATTTAAAAAAAATGGGACAAGGTCTCTTCCTCACAGCAGACAGAGGTCACAGCTTAGGAAAAGGGAATTCACGTTAATTGAGCACCCGTTTAGTGTTAAGACAGTGGAGCCCAAATGAGTAGCAAACACATATTGAGGACCTTAATAACTATCCCCTCAGATAATCCTCACAGCAACCCTATGGGGAGACATTGCCAGCCAAGTGAGGAAAGCAAGGCCCAGAGAGAAATGAGTACTTACCTAAGCTCACACAGCAAGTCGGCCATAGAGGCCACATTTGAACCCAGGACTGTTCAAGTGCAGGACTTGGAAGGGTCCTACCCTGAGATGCTGCATGACAGCTGCGCACTCGGCCTCACCCCCACCCAACTCCAGGGTCTGGCCCAGAGCTCCTAGCTTTGCCAACTCACCAGGCACGGTGTCCAAGAGGGAATTGAGCAGGACCGTCCCTGCATGGTAGAGTACCGGGCAGATCTGGGAGGTGGGGGCCGGAGTCAGGGTCTTCTCAAAGAGAGGGCACACCCACCCCCTGCATGTCCCCTGACTTGCTACCACCCATACCTGCTGGTTGAGGAGAAAGCGCATCCCTGAAGTGATGAACGTGGAGAGAAAATCATACACCTTCCTGGGAGGAGGGGAGAGTCAAGTGAGCCCAGGCCCTCCCCTGCCCCCAGGAGAAATCACATTCATCAGAGAAGTGGTGGTAGTGAGACTTGTCTGCTTCAGCCTATATTACCAGATCCTCTATGGAGGTCTGCCAAAATCCAAACCCAAATCCCCAGCCTAATTCTCCTGACCTCCCCCGCTCCCCCAGCAACCAAATGAATCCACATATGGTTCCTCTAACCTGCTCTGAGCATCCCTGTATCCATACACTGACTGACACCCCTGCTTGCCACCCTCTTGCTCCCATCCTGTATTTCCCCTTGTCTGGGCTCAGAAGCTGCCTTTTCCAGGCAGTCCTCCCAGGTCACTCTCCTCTGAATCCTCAAAGTACTTTTTTGGTCCTTATCCCCAGACCCCAATAACAAATGTTTTATCCCTCTCGAGCTCCTTTCAGCATCCTCAGAGCCTGGCATACACACTGTTTCCTAAGTAAATAAAACCGACTATGTACCAACACCATTTTCTCTCCCCATCCCTCTTCCAGAATCAGCACAATGTCTCTTCAGCCCAGAACCTGGAAGAATGTTATTATTTTTGTTATTATTATTTAGAGCTACTAATAATTGGAGAACCCAGTACACACCCAACTGTGCATACTGATCCTCACGTTACTCTTATCTAAGTGTCTAGCACTTAGATAACCATTTATCACATGCTAGGTACTGTTCTAAATATTTTTACATATATTAACATAAATAATCCTCACAATGATCTTATAAAACAGGTTCTGTTATCATCCCCATTTTACCAACAAGGAAACTCCTTGAGTTCCAGAGACCTGCCCAAGTTCACACACCCAGGAAGTGGTGGAGTTGAGATTTGGACCCAGTTGCTCTGACTCCCAAGCCTGTGCACTTTGCATTGCACTGAGCAGATGGGCTGTGAGGAGTGGTAGGGTTGGGGGCAGGTCTTACTTGAAGGTTCCCCCAAAAGCTGCATTCATTCTGGAGACGGAGGCTTGGCAGGAGACATTGGACACTTTGATCCGGCCAGTGGGATCCCGGGAGAGCTCCAGACCAGTGCGGATGGACACACCTTCAGCTGAGGCATTGATGTAGCCTCCATCATAGCTGCCAAGGAGTTTCATGTTCATCTCAGCGGGGAATATGAGTCTTCACTGCCTCCACACATCATGATATCTCTCTCTTTCTCTCTCTCTCTTTTTTTGAGACAGAGTCTTACTATGTTGCCCTTGGTAGAGTGCCTTTGTGTCACAGCTCATAGCAACCTCAAACTCTTGGGCTTAAGTGATTCTCTTGCCTCAGCCTCCCAATGAGCTGGGACTACAGGTGCCCACCACAATGCCCGCCTATTTTTTTTTTTTTTTGCAGTTCTCATTGTTGTTTAGAAGGCCCAGGCCGGGTTTGAACCCGCCTGCCTCAGTGTATATGGCCAGCACCCTAACCACTGACCTACAGGTGCCGAGCCCATGATACCTCTTTTGTTTTTTTCTCATAGAGACAGAGTCTCACTTTATCACCCTAAGCAGAGTGCCGTGGGTCACACATCTCACAGCAACCTCAAAACTCCTGGGCTTAGGCAATTCTCCTGCCTCAGCCTCCCAAGTAGCTGGGACCACAGGCGCCCGCCACAATGCCCGGCTATTTTTTTGTTGCAGTTCGGCTGGGGGCCGGGTTTGAACCCGCCACCCTCGGTATATGGGGCCGGCGCCCTACCCACTGAGCCACAGACACCACCCAACCCATGATACCACTTAATAAGACTTCTCTTATGTTCAATTTACCAGAAATCCTACCAAACCATCTATCAACCCTTGTGAAGTTCGTATGATTGTTCATATAGTGCAGATAAGGAAACTGAAACTCAGAAAGCCTAAGGGATTGCCTACACTCACAGCACTCCTAGCCCTTCTGAACCACCCTCACTCCCTAGCCTGCTGGGTCCTCACAAGAACCAGTAGAGCAGCTGTCTCCGGAAGCGCAGTCCCAAGGAGGCATTGGTGATTTGTAGCATCAGCTCCTGCTCTGGCTGGAAATGGAGCTCAGAAGATGTCAGCTGTAGCTCTGTCACTTTCACCCTGTGGGAGGCCCTCAGATCAGATCCCGTACCAAGAAGAGGGAACCTCACCTACTCATGGGAAATTCATTCCCTCCTCCTCCAGTCCAGACCTGGGGAAGCTGGGGTGGGTAGAAAGAATTCTTCTATGGCTCCTTAAGTGACCAGTTTAGACCTAGGTAGCTCAGAGATTAGCTTCTCTTGACACAGGTATTAAAAGTGAGCTTCACCCCATGTCTCAGAAGTCTTGTTGCTGCACCCCCTGCTTGTATCCCTTCCCATCCCACACCCTGGGGTTGTTGGACCTGGTCCTTAACAGTCATTTGACTTTGCCGCCATCACCTAAGCTCCAGCCCATATTTAAATTCCCCTATCTCCCACATGCTAAACCATAGGTCTGGCCTTTTTAGTTCCTCCACCCATCCCATTAACTCCACCCAGTGCCTCAGACTCAATTCTCAACCTATTGACAAGTCCCTGACTCCATCTTTCTGGTGCTCTTTGGCCACACCTCACATCCGCTGGTCCTGCTTCCTTCTTTGGTCCCACCTACATTTCCTAGGCCACGCCCATCCACCTGGTCCCGCCTATGTTGGCTTGGACTTTATCTTTTTGGTCCTATCCTGTTTCTTAAGTCCCGTCTCAGCGACTTGGCCACGCCCCTTTCGTTCAGCTGTGCAGTCTCGGGAGACCCCGCACTTAAGCCCTAGGCCCCACCTCCACCTCCGAGGCACCGCCCCGCAACACAAGGTCCCGCCCCCTCACTCAGAGATGTTGTAGTAGAAGTGTCCTTCTCTGCCGCGCAAGTCGGGAATGGTGATATTCTCCAGCTCTTGCTCCAAAAACCGCAGCCCCTCCTGTTTCACTGAGGCAGCAGCAAGACCGTTAGCTCCCGCGCCTACTTCTGGGGCGACCCACCCCATCCGCCCCCGCCTATCCCCGCCAACCCCTGTTCCTTACCCAACTCCAGCGCCTTGGAGGTGACACGGATCTTGCAGCCCGGGAGCTCCGCGTGTGCGCCTGCCAGCAGCGCTAGGAAGAAGGCCCCGAGAAGGGCCATGACGTGCGAGCCTGGGGATGGGGTGGGGTCGCAGGAGTTATGCGGGCCACTAAATCCGACTCCTCGGACGTCCAACCAAAAGAGGGGGCTGGCCTGAATCGTCACCCTCCAGATAACTCTTCGGGGAACCTGAAACTAGTAATCTTGCCTCCATTTGGCAGATTGGAAAACTGAGACTCAGAGAGGAGATGCAACTTGCACTCTGGCTCCCAGAGGATTGGGGGCACAGAGGAGGAAATGTCCTCTCGGTTCCCCCGTGCAACCGCTCCATGACGAGTTTGGACATCTAGGAGACCAGCCCCCACACCCTTAAAAACCCCTTTCCTCTAGCCCTGGGCTCGCGCAGGCTAGCATGTTGCCATGGCAACGGCTGAACACGCATTCCTAGGGGAGGCTTGCGGTTTCCTAGGCCCAGCTCTAGGGGGAAAGAAAGGCTAGCCCGCGGACGCGGGCTCTCGGGTCTCCTTGCTTCCCCGGGTCCTAAATCCTTCCCATTAGGGATTCTGCCCGGCACCCACATCTCAGCGTCCTGCTTCGTCAGCTCTCCTCCCCATCCCGGCCTCAGTGCACCACGCGGCTCGGCGAGGGTCTGGGGAATGCGATGGGGTCGCGCCCCAACTCACTTAGCTGTGGAGCTGGGGGTGGCGCGGTCACGTGGAGGGCAGCGCAGGGGATCTCCGCGACTAGGTCTGGCGGGCTGAACTGTTCCAGGAGCCTTTATAAAGCTGGGCCTCCTCGACCCCCCCTTCTCTCTCTGCTCTCCCCTCCTCCCTCCGAGGCTGGGAGGGGAAGGGGCGGGACGCTGGCAGTCGGGAGGGTAGAAAGGGCTGTACAGAGCCCCGTGACAAGCCCGGCGCTGTCTGGACAAGTGGGGGATCCAAGCTCAGCAACAGGGAGGGAAATGCAGGAGTCAGCCCGCTCAGGCCCAACCATTCTGCTTCCCTGGGACCATGTTTCAAATTACAAGACTCATCTCTTCTTATGTGGTCTTGGGCAAGTCACTCCACTTGGGTCACCGAGCCTCAGTATCCTCATCCAGCAAAATGCACATAATGATAGGAACTGCCTCTTGGGCCTTTATTGCAACCCAGGATCAGTCATGAGGTAAATGTCCAAGGCACATTTCCCCCCTTTCCTTCCACCTACAATCATCTCAAGACCTCTCTTTGTCTGAATTTGGTATGGGGCCCCCCAAACCAGTGTACTGCGTACTATTGGGGGATCATAAAAACCCAGAAATCTTTCCTACTTGGGAAAGCAAGTCTAACCAAGTGCTGCCAACCCAGGAAGGCACCACACAGGCAACTGGAATCATCCCCCAGGGAGGTTTGCCATTTCTCCATGACAGTGGATCTTGGAACTCTGTGCTCTGCATAGTACACCCACTCTGCCTCCACCTACTGCTTACAGGGTTCACAAGTCTCAGGACAAGGCACAGAGTAAGCACTTGCTACATTTTTGTTGACAAATGGAAGAAAGAGGAAAGAGGAAGCAATAATGATGTCCACTGAGCCTGTATCTAGGACCAAGCACTCATTCGGGTAGGATGACCTACCCATACTAATTTGCCTAGGATTTTCCCTATTCTGAAACTGTTTCCCAGCTGGATAGGTGGCTCATGCCTGTAACCTTAGTGCTCTTCAAGGCCAAGGCAAGTGGATTGCTTGTCAGGGTTTGGAGATGAGCCTGAGCAAGAGAGCAAGATCAAGACCCTGTCTCTACTAAAAAAAGAAAAAACTAGCCAGGTCCCAGCTATTTGGGAGGCTGAGGCAAGAGTATCTCTTAAGCCCAAAAGACTGAGGTTGCTATGAGCTATGATGGCACCATGGGACTCTATGCTGGGTGACAGAGTCAGACACTGTTTTAAAAAAAGAGAGAAACGGGCTCAGTGCCTATAGCTGAAGTGGCTAAAGTGCCAGCCACATATACCAGAGCTGGTGGGTTCAAATCCAGCCTGGGCCTACCAAACAACAATGACAACTACAACCAAAAAATAGCCAGGTGTTGTGGCAGGAGCCTGTAGTCCCAGTTTCTTGGGAGGCTGAGGCAAGAAAATTGCTTAAGCTCAGGAGTTGGAGGTTGCTGTGAGCTGTGATGCTACGGCACTCTACCCAGGGCAACAACTTGAGGCTCTGTCTCAAAAAAAAAAAAAAAATTGTCCAGGCACCGTGGCTCACACCTGTAATCTCAGCACTCTGGGAGACCAAGGTGTGTGGATTGCCTGAGCTCACAGGTTTGAGACCAGCCTGAGCAAGAGCAAGACCCCATCTCTAAAAATAGTCAGGCATTGTGATGGGTGCTTGTAGTCCCAGCTACTCAGGAGCCTGAGGGAAGAGTGTGCTTGAGCCCAAGAGTCTGAGGTTGCTACGAGCTGTGACACCATGGCACTCTACCAACGGTGACAAAGTGAGACTGTCTCAAAAAAAAAAAAAAAAAAAAAGGAGGGGGAGAGAAACTGTTTCTGTGAATGTGCTCAGTCCCAGGCAAACCAAGATGGTTAGTTACCTAGTTCTAGGTTAACTTATTTAACCTTGATAAAATGCAAGGTTGGCCCTATTATGACCCCTTTTTAGCCGGGAACTAGAGATTGAGGAAATTGTGTGGCTGCTGCTGGGGGACTCATACACTAATCATGGAAGAGTGGAAGGTGGGTTTTTTTTTTTTGTTAGTTTAGTTTTGTTTTTTAGAGATACAGTCTCACTTTGTCGCCTTTGGTAGAGTACCATGGTGTCACAGCTCACAGCAACCTCCAGCTCTTGGGCCTAGGAGATTCTCCTGCCTCAGCCTCCCAAGCAGCTGGGACTACAGGTGCCCGCAACAACACCCAACTATATTTTTGTTGCAGTTTGGGCGGGGCCAGGTTTGAACCTGCCACCCTCGGTACATGGGGCCAGTGCTCTACTCACTGAGCCACAGGCGCCACCCAGAAGGTGGGTTTTATAGCCTAGTGGTTATTGTTTAGAGTCTTGGGTCAGACCAGAGTTCACATTGTAGGCTGTCAGTTCTTAAGCACATGACCTCAGACCCTTACTTAAGCACTCTGAGCCTCAATTTCTTTTCTTTTCTTTTCTTTTTTTTTTTTTTAAGAGACAGAGCCTCATTTTGTCAACCTCGGTAGAGTGCTGTGGCATTACAGCTCACAGCAACCTCCAGCTCTTGGGCTTAGGTGATTCTCTTGCCTTAGCTTCCCAAGTACCTGGGACTACAGGCGCCTGCCACAACGCCTGGCTATTCTTTTGTTGCAGTTTGGCTGGGGCTGGGTTTGAACCCACCACCCTCAGTATATGGGCCCGGCACCTTACTCACTAAGCCACAGGTGCTGCCCAACTCAATTTCTTTATCCTAGAATGCAAACAATAATGTAAAGTTTGGGGCTGATTCATTTATTTATTTTTAGAGACAGAGTCTCTTTCTGTTGCCCAGGCTAGAGTGCAATGGCCAGATCAAAGCTAACTGTAACCTTGAACTTGCCAGCTAATTTTTTAAGTTTTGTGGGGATGAGGTATTTTTGTGTTGTCCAGGCTAGTCTTGTGCTCCTGGCCTCAAGCCATCTTCCCACTTTGGCCTCTCAAAGTGCTGGGATTTGGGATTTATAGTCATGAGTCAGCGGTGCCTGGCCTAACTTTAGGTTATTCCAAGAATAAATTAAATGGGTATAGTGCATGCACATGGCCATGGTACATGGTACACCATTAGTGCCAAATAAACGCTAGTTGTTATAATTAGGGGCACATACCACAAACAAACAAGACAGAAAGAGAGTATGAGGGGAAACAGAGAAAGCACTAAGGGTTTCCAGAGGAGGAAGTGCTTATGTGTCTTTGAACTCTAGTAACCTCCCTGGAGCGTGGCTCAAGTACAAGACCTGGCAAATGTTAGTTTTTCTTTCCTCTCACTTTCTTTTTTTTTTTTTTTTTTTTTTGAGACGGAGCCTCAAGCTATCCCCCTGGGTAGAGTGCCATGGCATCACAGCTCACAGCAACCTCCAACTCCAACTCCTGGGCTCAAGCAAGTCTCCTGCCTCCGCCTCCCAAGTAGCTGGGACCACAGGCGCCTGCCACAATGCCCGGCCATTTTTTGGTTGCAGCCATCATTGCTGTTTGGTGGGCCCAGGCTGGGGACTCGAACCC